>PVIW01004132.1:0-104252 GCA_004026585.1 Noctilio leporinus | reverse complement strand
GATCATATGATATTTGCTTAATTTTTTGATACTCTTTGTCACCCATGTTGATTTATTAAATTCTGTAGGTGGTCAAGAGTAAATGTAAATGAGGTTTGTTTTATTTCCTTCATTCATTTTTAACATGTTAGGCATTCAGGGTTCAGTAGTTGAGTTTTTAGTCTTGTAAAGTTGACAAAGAAACAGTTAAAGACAGCTTCACAAATGCTGTCAGTAGAGAGTGCTAGAAGCAGGTACACAGGGCAGTGGAGGAGAGTCCTATGTGTGCAAGGTTGTTGTAAAGATTAAATGAGATTCCCTTCTGTGCATTTCTTTGCCATATCTTCCTAGCAGAACCCCAATGTGGATCATTAGTAAAGTTTATCTTCTCCACTGACCTTGGTCCTTGCTGAAGAAAATTACCTGGACATCACTATATGTACATTCATGACTTCGACCTCATCTGGAGCTTACCAGTCTTTTCTCTTCTTAGTTCTTGGGCACCTGCTCCAAGTGCTCAGCTTCTCTCAGCCACATTTCCCTTCCTCTCCTCCTACTTGACTGAGGAAATAGAGGCCATCTTGGGTGATGTCCTTCACCTTCCTCCTACTTTGCTTAAATTCATGTGCATTCATAACTATTCTCAGCTTCTTTCCTCTGTTTAGGCCAGGACAGCCATCTGTGCCTTGGATCCCATCCACTCTGCTCCCTTATGCTCTGTTGGTCAGCTTCCCCTCTCTGTGCTCAGTGTCTTCTTTCTTCCAGGTCTGTAGACACAATCATATCTCTTCTGTCTTAATGAAATTCCCTTTATCTTGTGACTCCTCTAGTTACTTGCTATCTAATCTTTTTCATCACCTTTTGATCTAAATATCTCTGTTATTTGCAGTTGGTGACTCAATTTCCTCATCCCCATTTGCTTGTTCCACTGTTACTTGCTTTAGTCCTTCTCTGGAACTTTGCTATATTGACACTGCCTATCTTGCCCTCTTTTCTTCCAAAATGCTATTTCCAGAACTGGCTAATACAATCTGATTTGTTTCAGGTCACCTTGACCATTCCTTCTGCCTCTTGCTTACTTCTCTTCCTCAGCTAGTCTTTTGAAGGTTGCATAGTCTAGTGTCTGTCCTTGGCTCACTATGCTTCTTTTTGACATGATCTAATTTACTCCAATGATTTCAGCTACACTTTAGTGTCTGCATCACCTAGGTTGCCAACTTAGACCCTCTTCTTTCAGCCTCAGACCTAAGTGTCCAATTTCATACTAAGACAATTTGACCTGCATATCTTCTATGCAGGTACATACCTTAAATATGTACAAAATTAAACTCACCCACTCTACACCCTCATTTAACATATTGTCTTCTGTCTATTTCAGCTTTGGCATTATCATAAGACAATCATATCCAGATGGACATCACTATAGATTCATGATTCCCTACTGCATTTGGAACTTCTCCCTTTTTTCTCTGGATATGATTTTCTCCCTGGTCATCTAAGTCAAAAACCTAGAAGTCTTTTTACTTTTTTAAGATTTTACTCAATTTTTTTCAGAGAGAAGGGCAGGGAGGGAGGAAGAAAGGGAGAGAAGCATCAATGTATGGTTGCCTTATACCGGCCTCCAGCTTAAAGACCTGGCTGGAGACCTGGCTTGTAACCTTGTTATGTGCCCTAACTGGGGAATTGAACCAGTGACCTTTGGGTTCACAGGCCAGCATCAATCCACTAAGCCACACCAGCCAGGGCTCTGGAAGTCATTTTTATTTCTCTCTGCTCTACTCCCATGTCTGATCCATCTCCAAGTAGTTTTGCTTTTTTCTTTGTAAGTATTTCAGGAATCCCCTCCCTTCCGTGTGTACCACCTCTCATTTAGGCCCATATTATTGCTTGTCTGAAATTCTGTAACAGCTTCCTGATTATCTTCCTTTTACTAATATAATCACCTCAAACAGACCTCCATGTATCCACAGAGTGACCTTTTGTTTAAAGCACAAACTGACATCCTCTCCCCACTACTTCCTAACCCTTCAGTGATCCCCCTATACTTGTAGGGTAAAGTCACACCCTTCTAGATGTGATTTAGTCTCTCCAGCCTGTTTCTTATCACTCCCTGCTCCCTATTGCCAAACTGCTTGTTATTATTCTCATATAGGTCATGCCATTTCTTTTCTTATGTTTGCATTCCCACTTATGTTGTTCTCTCTTTCTTGGAATGTCTTCCTCACTTCAGGTCATCATTGTACAACATTCTTCAAATTCTAACCCAGACGTCATTTCTTAGAGAGCTTGCCTTGATCCATTTCAAGCAAAGTGGCTCCTTTACTAAGCCATCATGGCAGTATCTGCATTTCTTACAGCATTCAGTTCTTTCTGCCTCATCATATCAGCCAGTCGATCACTAGATACTTTTGCTAGTTATCTGCCCAGTGCTATACTAAATATTTGAATTCACATTCTAAATGACTTGAAGCTCCCCTCACCACTTGTTACCTTGTTACCTTGTTACCCTACTTCCTCACTTCATTCATTCTGTTCATTTTCTCCAGAATTTGCATTTCTTTTTCCCCACTTATTACCTGTGGAAATCCTACTCATCTTCAAAGGTTTATTTAAAATGCTACTTTTTCCATCAAGTCTTTCCTCATCTCTTCCTCAGCGATCCGCCCACATGTGTCCTTTCCTGCTGCTGAAAGCCTTTGAATCTTCTTTGAGCATGCAGCATAACTGGTCCAGTATGAGACATGATTGGGTACTTGTTCCTGTCTACCTTTCAACAACATTCATTGACCACATAGTACATTCCACGTAGTGGGCCAAGAATGCCTTAGGGATAGTGTGGGGTGCCCACAGGCCAATTAACAGATATATTCCATACTGATGAAATGAGTTCCACTTGTTAACATAAAAGATGGCTTACATTTATTTATTTTTTATAGAAACCTGCTGGAGTGTGTCCCTGACTGGGCCTGTGAAGCAAAGAAGATAGAAATATTAGATGTGAGCTATAATCTTCTGACAGAGGTTCCTATGAGGTAAGTGTGTGTTAATGTTTACAATATGTACATACATATTAATATATATGTTTATATGTGTGTATTTAATTGTTTTCCTAGATTTGTGTTACCTTGCGTAGGTACTTTTATTCATTTGTTTAATAAATATGGAGTGCCTGCAGAGTGCTGGGCAGTGTGAAGTGCTGGAAGGAATACAGTTACGGCTGATGTGTAGTCTTTGCCTGTAAGACACTTAGTAAACAGGTAGCTGGACCTGTGCACAGATAACTGATAAAGTGTAATAAGAGTTGCTGGCGCATTGGTTGGTGATATGATACTATTAATAATTTTTATTGGATGGGTTACTGTGAACTGGGCAATGTTCTAAGAACCTCACTTACGTTATTTATTTAATCCTCTGACAGTCTCATTATATGGGTACTATTATCCTCATCTGACAGATGAGGAAACTAAGGATTGGCATGACTAGGTAACTTGTCCAAGGTCATGCTTAACTAGGGAAATATAAGAGCTGGCATTTGAATGTAGTCATTCTTGCCTTCACTTTTCATCACTGCACTATGTAAATAAAATGTTTTAGACATTCAGAACTTAAATAATTAGAGAATGGTTCATGGAGAAATGCATATTTGAGCACACCTTGACAAGATGCTGGGATTTCTATATGGGGGGCCAGGGAGGTGGGGAGATATACTTTGGGGAGGGGATAAATGGTGTGTTCAAAAACATTGAATATTATTTACATGAGGTGTAAAATGTATGGTTATCATCTAGTAGAGTGTTTAAAATTAACTAGAGGCTTTGCAGTGTAGTAGGTATGAACCCAAGCTTTGGAGTCAGACCTTAGTTCACATCCTGACTGTGCCATTGACTGCATTCAGTGTGAGAACTTTGGCAAATCAGTCACTAACTCTTCAGAACTTCAGAGGCCTAGCACATTTCAGGTACAGAATAGTGGTTATGTTATAATAAGTTTAGTTACTAATTTATCATAGTTAATTATGTTAATAGATTCACTGAATTTTTGGTGCTTTCTAGACTTAAAATCTCAATCAATTTATTCTAGAAATTGTTTGCTTAGATCTATTCTTTGCTCTTTCCTTTTGTTAATTCACCTTTTCCCAGCATAACCTTAAGGACTGCCTGAGGGGCAGTGGGTAAATATACAACCCTGGCCACTTTCTCGGCTTAGGCATTTGTCCGTGATTATACTGTCTAGTCCGTGATTATACTGTCTAGAACAGTGTGTTTCTGTTCATTTACTGGTTTCACTTCAGTATCTAAGAGCAGACTCAGAAAGAAAGATTTAAGTAAGTTTTTGTTTCTTTGTACTGTCCCCCTACTCCCACCCCACCTCCAGAGTTCTTAGTAGCTTGAGTCTTAGAAAACTGATGGTGGGACACAATCATCTGCAGAACCTCCCAGTGCTAGTGGAGCACATCCCTCTTGAGGTGTTGGATATTCAACATAACCTGCTCACCAGACTGCCGGATACCCTCTTCTCCAAGGCCTTAAAGTAAGTACTAGAGATTTTATTGAGAGGAGCAGAATCAGTGGCTTAAACAAACTGTACTGGCTTGTCAGTGGGATGACCTTTGTAACTAGCTTTATAGTGTTTACTTCGTAGTCCTGCTGTGGGTGGAGACATTTGCACTTTTTATGAAATAAAATATGACATTGTTTTATGAGAAGGTAATCTTCAACTCAAAAGTTGAAATTACCATCAAATATCTAAGAAGTTTTGATGTTGTAAATAGTTTCAAACAGATGGGGAATGATCAGGCTTTCATCTCAGAAAATGAATAGTTTATGACCTTTAAAGAAAAATTAGTGTTCTGATACAGCTTCCTTGGCAATTCTTAGCTTTTGCATTAGGAGAAAAGGACATGCCACTAAAGTTAGTTTAGTTTTTGCTTCTGGCTTTACCAAACTATCATTAAGTTTCACCCAGCATTTGCAGTATTTTTTACTACCTGTTTTGAAAACTGGGCATTTAAAGGTAATATTGTTGCAGAAGGTGCTATTTGCTTTCTCATTGTAAATTAACAATAGATAATACGTCTTCTTACTTTAACATCCATAATCCATTTTATCTAATTAATTTGTATGCCACCCACTACTCAATAAAAATTAGTTTTTTGTGTTGTGTGTTTTTTTTTTTAAGATTTTATTTATTATTTCCAGAGAGAGGGGCAGTGTGAGAGGTAGAGAAACATCAATGTATTGTTGCCTTTCACCTGCCTCTAGCTACAGACCTGGTTTGCAACCTGGTTATGTGCCCTGGCTGGGAATTGAACCAGCAACCTTTGGTTTCACAGGTGCCTTATCCACTGTGCTACCATCCAGGGTCTAAAAATTAGTTGTTAATTATAACCTTCTGCAATATGGAAAAGGCAACAAGGTTTCTAGTTTGGAAGTGGAGAAAACACAAATAGTAGTCATTTAACATAAGACTACAGTAGTGACCTTCAACTGGTGTGCTCTAAGAATTTTTAAAACATACAGTACCTTGACTATTTTTCAGAGGTACTGACCTCTTTTCCCTTAGATTGTCTGATAAAAATAGTGGCAACAGCCAGCACAATAGCCATCTGGTGTGAATGAATCAAAATTACCTTTTTTTGTTGTTGTTGTTAGATGGACAAAAAATATATTTTTGTGTGTGCTGCAGAATTTCAGTAGTTTTTGTGTGCTGTCAGATGAAAAAGGTTGAAAATTGCTGGGCTACAGGGAACATACAAAAAGCATTTAGCTCAGAAGTGTCTGGCTTGTTCTTTGTTAGCTTATACATCGCAATACTCTAGGTTGGATTTTCTTTAAAAATCTTTGGAAATTGTAAAAAGTGTTTGAATATATAATATATACAATATATAAGTATAATTAGCCTTTCTGGAGGTCAGTTTGGCAATATGTATATGAAAATCTAAATAAATAAATAGAAAATCTTAAAGGTATATGCATCCTTTGACCCACAACTTTTGCTTCTGGGAATTGTAGCCTAAAGAAATAACTGCCCTGGATGGGTATTCAGTTGGTTAAAGCATTGTCCTGATGGCGAAGGTTGTGGGTTTAATACCCAGTCAGGACACATACAACATTCAACCAGTGAATGCATGAATAAGTGGAACAACAAATAAATCTTTCTGACTTTCCCCCCACCCTTTCTAAAAGTGAATAAATTTTTTAAGTAAAAAATATGTGGATAAGGATACAAAGGTGCTAATTTTAATGTCTATAATAGCAAACAGTTTGAAATAGCCTATATGCCATTAGAGGATTACAAGGGATATAGTGAAATAAATACAATGCTGTTGAAATCAGACAAAACTTTTTCTGAAGGGCGTCTTCGCAGTTCATATATTCATGGACGCTCAAGAGTGCTCTTTCAGGGGACATACAGGCAGTAAAAGATGAAGATAGGGTGTATAGTTCAGGACACTATGGAAGCCTGGGACTATAACCGAGCCTGTATTCTCCTCTCTATTTGACTTTCATGAGTTGAATAAAATGAACTTTGGTTGTTTAGAACTGGTTAGGGAAAACTACCTGGAGAAAATCATGTTGTCATGAGTTTTGGATAATGTAATGGCAGTGTTCCCTATTGAGATGGTATGATAATTTCTACATAAGGCAACAAATAACCATGAAGGAAATGATGACTTTTGTGTGTTCTGTCAGCCTCAGATACTTGAATGCATCTGCAAATAGTCTGGAGTCTTTGCCATCTGCTTGTGCTGGGGAGGAGAGTCTGAGTGCCCTGCAGCTGCTCTATCTGACCAACAACCTCCTGACAGATCAGTGTGTGCCCATGCTGGTGGGGCACCCGCACCTTCGAGTCTTGCATCTTGCAAACAACCAGCTACAAACTTTCCCCGCAAGGTAACTGAATACAAGCTTCGGGCATTTTAGACAAATAACATGAATTCTGTATTTGTCAGACTACATGGCATCTGTCTTACTAAATACTCTTGCTTTATTTTGAGTGACTTACTAATGCTGTGATTCCACTAATTGAATGGGAAAATGTTTGTATCATTAACCAGAGAAGTTGTGGTTAAAATGTGTTTGATTCTTGGTTGTAGTCACTTAATAATGAATAGTCTGAGAATTTTTAACCTAGGAAAGTACGGGCTTATGAAATAAAGAAATAAAGAAATTCTGGAGATAATTTTTCTTTTCTTTTATTAACACTTTTATAAAATACTATTGAGTTTATTAATTTATTCAGTATACAATGTATACATTATATACAGTTGACCCTTGAACAACGTGGGAGCTGACCCCTATACAATTGATAATCCACATGTAACTTTTGGCTCTACAGCCAGCCTTTTGCATACGTGGATTCACCCACTTATGGATAAAATGAGTATGTTTGATCTGTAGTTGAGAAACTGTGGTTAGGAAGGCGAAAATGCTTTTTCCCTTCCTCAGTTGATTGCATTGTGGATGGGAAACCTATGGACATGAAGGGCCAACTGTACTTAATGAAAAAAAATCAGTGTATTAGTGGATAAGCACAGTTCAAATCCATTTTGTTTAAGGATCAGCAGTGTATATTGAATGCCTACTATATGTCAAGTACTGTGTAAGTACTTGGGAAGCGATTAAGTTACAGTCTCTGTCCTCAAGAAACTTATGGTCAAATTGGGGAAATAGACAAGTAGAGATAGGCCATTGCAATGCAGTGTAATAAATGCAGGATGTTAAAGATATATACAAGTAGGTAGCCATATTGCACACACAGATCCTGAGGGTGGGATTGGCTTTCCTGGAGGAAAAGATGAATAGCAGTTAGCCAGGTTCCACCTATAAGACATAGAGAGACATTTTAATGTGGTGATAGTTTTAAAGTATCAGTAGAAAAATAAACATCTTCCAAAATACATTTGGTAAAAGGTGATAGCAGAAAAATCCATCTATAACATGAAAGTAATGTTAAAACTCATGTTTTGAAAAATGATTTAAAAAAATAATATTTGATGTATAATTTGGTTGAAAACAATAAAAATATATGTTTTGATTCTAATTTTATAAATTTTCTTAGGAATGTGATAAACTCAGAAAAACTGATAGTGATTATAACTTTTGTGAATATTTATGAAATGAGATAGTTAGAGCTCATAGGACAAGCAGAATAAACTTGATTGCTTGAATTTAAACAGTGGCTTTTAAAGCAAATACAGAATCTTGATTTTAGGATGTGATAGATCTCTCTTTTTTTCTTTTTTAAATGTTTTTATAATTTTTTTTTAGTGAATAGAATTTTTCTTTTTTTAAAAGATTTTATTTATTATTTTTAGAGAGAGAGGAAGGGAGAGAGGGAGACAGACATCAATGTATGGTTGCCTTTCACCTGCCTCCAGCTACAGACCTGGCTGGAGACTTGGCTTGCAACCTGATTATGTGCCCTGGCTGGGAATTGAACCAGCAACCTTTGGGTCTACAGGCTGGCACCTTATCCACTATGCCACCAGCCAGGGCTAGGCTGTAATCTCTTGAAATCCTTTGAGATTAATTTAGTTGGCCCCATATATTGTCATATAAAGTGAAAATGAAAGACCACTGATAAGTTATATTGGTTTATGAAACTGTTGGGAGATAACAGATGAACACTCAGACTCATCAATTCCACCTAATGTGGTGACACTTGTATTGTTGGATAGATCAATAACAGACTGATGCAAGACTTAAAAACATTCAAAATATGAAAATAAGTTAGAAGTAAAGACAGGAATGAACAGGAGATCATATAAAATTAGAGTACTCTGAATATAGATAATAAAAATAACTGAAGTTTAGGAGCAGAACATTAAAGAAAATGTATGTTCTATACTGAATAATAAATCCACTTTTAGGTCATCTCCTAAAGAGTTATATTTGCATAGACATAATCCAAATCTTCTGTTTCTTTTACACTATCTTCAGAGTCTAGCACAGTTCCAGGTACTCTCTAACAGAGTGACTGAGGTAGACACTAGGCAGAAAGATCCTAGCAGAGAGTAGTATGAGAGAATGGCATGAGATTTAAACATGGGTACTTTTAAAATATATTATTAAGTTTTTAGAAAAAGCAAGTTATAAAACATAATGTAGCATCATTTTTTAATTTGAAAAGTATAGTTTCATGCGTTAAAAAGGACAAGAATACTCTCCACCAAAATGTCATCAGAGATCTCTGGTAATGGGATTAAAAGGTTTTTTTTCTTGGTTTCTTTTTTCAGTGAGAATATACTACTAGCGTAATAAAGAAAACAGTTTCAATTTACTGTAAAAAGTATTTATGGCTTTTCTAGCAATAGAAATTATTTATGATTCATTATACAAAAAGGGCAGGATATAAATTCTATGTAAAAATATGTACATGAAAATTTACATAGAAAATTCAGCAAAAGAATAATTCATTCCAATAGGTGGTATTGTTTATTTATTTTCTAAATGTTCTCTATATATTACATCAGTTTATTTTTATAATTTTAAAAATCTAAATAAAAAGAAATTAGAGCAACTTGTAATAGTCTTGTTAAAGGTTTGCTTATTGTAGAAAAAGCTTTGCTCAATTCATCAGAATAATGTGAATCACTTACCTAGCATAGCACTGTATGTATAATGCACGCTCTGTAAAATGTTTATATTAAAAAATAATTTGTTTATTTATTTTCAGAGAGAGGAGAGAGGAGGGAGAAACATCATCTGGTTGTCTCTCACGTGTCCCCATCTGGGGGCATGGCCTGCAACCCAGGCATGTGCCCTGACAGGCAATCAAACTGGCTGGCACTCAGTCCACCGAGCCATACCAGCCAGGGCTCAATCAAATGTTTGGCAAAGATAGATTATGTTATGAATAGGTAACAGTTGAAATATAAAACTGAAAGGACTAGTAGTGATGAGTTAGTGCCGTTTTTTTAATAGCTGAGGATATTGTTATAAACGGACGTTAACTAATGTAGTATTTTGCAACTAGTCAGTGGCAAAGCGAGTACCTTAGCTAATCTACCAACCCTACGCTGCTGCTGATTCAGTCGGTTCCTATAAGTCATGTAATAGGAAGCTGTTCATGCTCACAACAGCTATGAGAGAAACGGGAAGTTTCGGCCGCTGAAAACACGGGGAGAAAATTAGGCTGATATTTAGCTTGGCGAGCCCATCCCTTTTCTGGTGCCTGATCGTTTCATCATGACCAGTCATCTGGCAGTGAACCAGGTCACCTCTGTAATCTGGCCACTATAAAACTTGCTTGGCAGCTATTTTGGGTGCAGTGTGGTATATTGGTGTTTCTTTTTTTCAGCAAACTAAATAAACTGGAACAATTGGAGGAACTGAACCTAAGTGGCAACAAGCTTAAAACCATTCCCACAACCATAGCAAACTGCAAAAGGCTGCACACCCTTGTCGCACACTCCAACAACATCAGCATCTTCCCAGAAATACTGCAGTTGCCTCAGATCCAGGTACTGTCATGTGCTGGAATGACATCCCTCTGGGGGAACTGGCAGGCATATGAATGAGAGGAAGTGGCAGTTAAAGATCACAGTACTGTTAGTGGATTCCTGGGAGGAAATTTCCTTGGAGCATATAGTAGGAGATTGAGTGTAGGGAGTTAAGAATTAACTACCTATGATGTATTTCCTTTTGATTTCTCCATTTTCCTGTCAGTTTGTAGACCTAAGTTGCAATGACTTGACAGAAATCCTAATTCCAGAGGCTCTGCCTGCTTCCTTACAAGATCTTGACCTGACTGGAAACACGAATCTGGTTCTGGAACACAAGACGCTGGACACATTTAGGTAAGAAAATTTGTGAAAATGAATCCCACTCTGCTTAGTCCCATCAGCGGTGTGTGTCAGTCTTCTTAAGGACTGTGGAGATCTCAATTAGTCAAAGGACTAGAATGGATGAAGCAATAAAGCCCCTTGGTTCTCTACTTTGATTCACTTATAGATGGAGGTTCTATCCTTCCATGTAAATGTTCTAGTACATTTATAGTAGAACTCAGCATCATGGCTACTGCACAGCCACACTGAATATCTTTACATAGTAGTCATAGATTGATATTTTAGGTGGTACAGATTACATGACATTACATTACAACTTGTAAGAGATAATGCAAGTCATTCATTATACCAAGGCTTAATTGTGTCAAAATACTTAAGTAGTTGGCTGAAACTTTGAAATCTTTTTTGTGCTTAGTTTTCATTGAAATGAACAGCATATTCAGCCCCTATTTCTTCCTACTATGTTTTTCCTTTCTCCTCTTTGGCTAGTGCATCAGCACACTACTCTCGGTTTCTCTGGAAATGAATCTTCATCTATTAACAGACTTTTTAATAAAAGTATATTATTGTTGGGATAGTTTTTGTAAAATACTGAAGCATATATGGTTTACTCTTCTTCCCTTGCTCCACTTCCTACAGTCATATCACAACCTTGAAAATTGACCAGAAACCTTTGCCAACTACTGATTCTACGGTTACATCAACTTTCTGGAGCCATGGACTAGCTGAGATGGCAGGTCAAAGAAATAAGTGAGTATCTTGGCTGTGGAGACTGAGAAAGAAAAAAGGCAGCCCCTGCCATCTGAAAACTGATCTCATGCAGAATACCGGGGCATGTTCTTATGTTGTATGTAAATAAACCACAGAATGTCAACACAAGATAAGCTCCCTCTGAGACCATGATGCAGTGAAACAAACAAGATGAATGTGCAAGCCACAAAATACCAAATGCTCTTTCTCATCCCAAAAATAGCGGTATCAATTACAGCTTTATCCTTGGGTTTATCTTTTCCTATACACAAGATTTATTGAGATACTCCACCATAAATGGCCCAGCTTTCTGACACCACCCAATCTAGTGTAATTAGACCTTCTCCAAAATGACGCAGCCAAGCCCAAATCCTGTACTGGGTTTTGCAACACCCACTCACCTATATATACATCCCAGAGTGCCATGGTACGCAATCTCCTGAGCTGCAAGGACTAAACCCAACTTGTTAAACTGCAGATGTGCCCCTGGTGGTTGGTAGGGGAATCTTCTGGCTGAAGGGCGTTGATAATGCTAGTCCTTAATTATTACTAAGAGAAAACACTTAATCTTTCCATCCTTTGGCAGCATTGCGAAGCTAATTTGTACAACCTATGAATGTGGCTGAATGTCCCCATTTCTTATAACATTGATTTTTTCAAATGCTGCTTAATTTTCTAACACATTTTCATGTGTTCTTCTCTACCTTCAACTAGTGCTCACTTTTTAAAAGAAGGCTCCCCAGAGATAAACCTTTTACCAGTAACTTTCTTTGATGTTTATCTTTCTTATATGTCTGTGATAGGCTGTGTATATCTGCACTAGCTGTGGATAACTTTGCAGAGGGGGTGGGAGCTGTGTATGGCATGTTTGATGGGGACCGAAATGAGGAGCTCCCTCGCCTACTACAGTGTACCATGGCAGATGTGCTTTTAGAAGAGGTACAGCATTCAACAAATGACACAGTTTTCATGGCTAACACCTTCTTGGTATCTCACAGGTAAGCAGGTGGGTTGAATAATCCCTTATTCAGTTTACTTTTGGAAAATAAATCTCACAAAGCTAGGAGGTCAGGATGTAAATTATAGGGACAGGATCAAGATGAAATCTTGTTCTTTCTGCCCTAACCATTCTCTCTATGTCAATGTGGAATATGGGGAATTTGGTTCTTAAAAGAGCCTGTGGATGTGGGACCAACTGAGTTTTCTCTCTTGAACCCAAAGGCTGCTGAGGATCTGGAACCCCCAGAAATCATGTGCAAAAGGTTGTATGTGTATATGTGCATTTGTATGTTTGGGAGAAGGAAGATTCTCCAAAGAGTCAGTGACCTGACCTATAAAAGGTTAATAAGCACTGATCTGATTTATATGTTTAGATTACTTACTGAAATTTACCAGCCAATCTTCTAAGCTTCTTAAGGGTAAAACCCTGTATAACTAAACTATTGAAAATCTCTTAGTAGCTAATGGAGTATTTTCCCCATCAGGTGGGCTGTGTGCCAAGTAAATACAATTGAGAGGAGGTTATCTAGTACAATCAGTGTTGAAATGGGACAGCCAGGAGCACAGACTGGTTTTTTCTCTCATTATAACACAAAGGGGAAGGGAGTCTATTTTTCAGTAATAGAATTGAGCCAGGAACTTGGCAAAATAAAGGATCTGGGAAACAGAACTGTTTATGAAGTGCCACCTAAGAGCTGGACACTGTACCAAGCATTTCTCATACCATATCTTTAATTTTCAAAACAAACCAAAGAGGGTGGGTATTTTGTCAAAGAGTTTCTCAGAGAAATAACTTGCTGAGGGTCTATAGCCAGTAAAGGATAAAGCTGGGACTTGAAACCAGGTCTTTTTGATAGCGTCTGCTCTGTGCTTAGTAGCATTGTCTACCAAGTGCTGGGGGATGAATGCCATGTGTATGGGAGAAACACAAAGAAAATTATGGTCCTTCCTTTGAGGAATTTACAACCTTTTACAACCTAAATGAGTGGTTCTCTATGTATTGTTCTAGGACAGTAGCCTCAGCAGCCTCCCATCATTGGAAACTTGTTAGAAATGCCAAGTATTGGGTCAGCCCCTTATCTGCTGAATCAGAATTGGGGGGTGGGCCCAGCAGTATTTGTTTTAACAATCTCTTTAGGTGATTCTGATGCCTTAAAGTTGAAACCACTGAAGTAAGCCATGGTGGTCTATGATGGGTCACAAGGAGAAAGAACAGAGAAAGAGGTACCTTCATTATCTCTTCTAACCTCACCCTCTGTGTGAAATTCCTTTACTTGGTGAACTAAGTGATGATGTCTTCAGCATCATCCCCTATATAGCAAGAGACTGCCTTCAGGTGGATAGAGGTGAGGCTGGTTCACGGACATATGGCAGGAAAACAAGGAAATCAAGGACATGAAGGACTGCCACTTTCTTCTAACACTAGCTACCATGTCTTCATTTTCTTTTTTTTCTTTTCTTTCCCAACAGGAAATTAGGGATGGCTGGTCAAAAGCTGGGCTCCTCTGCTCTTCTTTGTTACGTCCGCCCTGACACTGCTGATCCAACGAGCAATTTTAGCTTGACAGTGGCCAATGTTGGCACGTGCCAGGCAGTCCTGTGCCGAGGTGGGAAACCAGTGCCTCTCTCTAAAGTCTTCAGCCTGGAACAGGATGTGGAGGAGGCCCAAAGAGTGAAGGACCAAAAAGCCATCATAACAGAGGTGAATCTCACTCTCCATGAGTTGCTTCTACTCCCTAAATCTAGTGAATGCAGGTTTGCACTTTGCACAGAGGCAATGAAAGTCACTTTCCTCCTATCAAGCCTTGTAAATTGTATCCAAGCCAGATAATAATAGTACTAGAAGGAAATCTAATGAGTAGCCAATGACTAGCAAAAGGAAAAATTAAACTAATTAGAAGGGAAAATCCAAATTTGATCCTTTAGATCAGTGATTTTCAACTTTTTTTTTCTTTTTCTTTTTTTAATTTTATTGTTGTTGTATTACATCCATCCTTTTTGCTCCCCTCTGTCTCCCTCCCCACCCACCGATTTTCAACTTTTTTCATCTCATAGCATACATAAACTAATTACCAAAATTCTGCAGCACACCAAAAAATAGATTTTTGCAAATCTGACCAAAATATCCCAAAACAAAACAAGGTATAATTTTGAACCATTCCCACTGAACAGCTATTGTTATGTTGACTGTTGCCTTTTTTTTTCTTTTTTTTTTTTTTTGACAGTGTAAGGAAAAGAGGTCAGTGCCCCTAAGTAAATAGTCAGGCATTACATATTTTAAAAATCCTCGCAGCACAACCAGTTGAAAATTGCTGCTTTAGATGTATAGCTAGCATGTGAAATGAATGTAAAAGTCCTCCTTGGTTAATTTCCAAACAGAAGAGGAAAAGGTCTGTAGTTTGACATCCTATTCTGAAATGCAAAGTTTCAAAATATTTTTCCTGTTATATTGTTATTGGCTTGTATGTTCTGATGGTTTATTTAAGTTTTAATAATGAACATCAGCAATCTACTATTTTATAGCTTTTCTTCTAGTTTTAGAAATTAGCATAACACTTTTGGTTTCAAGGAGTCTTAAGCAATTACATGTGAACGAACATTGTTTACTTCAAAGCAGTATTCTGTTCAGATCTTTTGCCCACTTTTAATTAGTTTGTTTGCTCCTTTGTCAAGGATTATTTAACTTTGTTTGTGTGGATCCATTTCTGGGCTATCTGTTCTGTTAGAATTCTGAAAAGGACTATCTGTGTTAGATTTTATCGAAGGAAGCACAAAACCAAAAAATGTGTCATTGTGATGTAGTTGATACTATGAAGATTCTGGAACTGTGAGACATTAGCCTTAGGAAGGTCTTTCAGTCAACATAAATGAAAGATAAAAGTTAACTTTTTGTTTGATTAGTATGTTTTTACAGAATTTAGGTAATGTTTCAGATTTTGGGGGAAGGTCCTAGACAAGTAGGAAATATTTTTATAAATGTTAATTTAACTACAGACATTTATTATTATTATAACTCCCATGAAAAAAGTGCTTTTATTTCCATTTTACAGTTGACAGTAAAATTTAGTGTTTATGGCAAATTTGATAAATAAGAGAGCCAGGATTTGAACCAGAGAATGTCTGCAAATTTGAAATAAATAATATTGATGGCTTTAGATATTTCGTTTGGGTGTATCTTGAAAAGAAATAAGTCTAAAGTATCTGGCAGATGAATATTCCCAACATATAACTAGGGTTATTCCTTTTCCTCCAAGTTTAGAATTACATCAGTTTTGACTTGATCTGCTATTCACTTTTGGTACAACCCTTACTGGGTAGGAAAATTTGCTACAGATTTCATTTTCCTTTTCTAGGCTAAATAACTTTAGAGATTATTTAATGCTTTAGCTATCAAGAGTCTCTTAGCTATTTATCTTTCTGAATCTTTTCAGTTCCAACTGTGCCTTTGAATGAGAAATCATTTTTAGTGACCAATCTCAGTTTTGGTCTCTGAGAATGCTAGTGATGATCATTATATTTCTAACAGATGTTTCTATTTACTTAAGGACATGCTGAGGCCTGCACTTCATGTTACAGAAAATATCTTTTGAAATTGAGATGCCTTTTAGCCACTTAATTTTAATTGGTTTTAATATCAGTCTTCTGAACTATTTAGTATAATTACCATATGATATTTTGTCCTTTAAGAATTTTATACATTTACTTTTCTAAGACCATTAAAAATCCTACAGATCCTAGGAAAAACCATTCCATTTTATTGTAGAGATCTAAGCATTGTGCCTAAAAAGATAGAAATTGTATGTCATTGTTGCTTGTTTTTCAAAATTTGTCTCTAGGATAATAAAGTGAATGGGGTAACCTGCTGTACCCGGATGCTGGGCTGTACATACCTCTACCCTTGGATCTTCCCCAAGCCCCATATATCTTCCACTACACTTACCATTCAAGATGAGTTGCTGATTCTGGGAAACAAAGCGTTGTGGGAACATTTGTCATATATGGAAGCTGTCAGTTCAGTACGTCATGTACAAGACCCACTAGCAGCTGCCAAGAAGCTGTGCACATTAGCCCAGAGTTATGGTTGTCAGGACAATGTGGGGGCGATGGTGGTGTATTTGAACATTGGTGAGGAAGGCTGCACTTGCGAAGTGAATGGGCTCAGCCTTCCAGGTCCTGTGGGATTTGCTTCAACCACCACCATCAAGGACCCTCCCAAGCCAACCACCCCTTCCTCCAGTAGTGGTATTGCCTCTGAGTTCAGCAGTGAGATGTCCACTTCAGAGGTGAGCAGTGAGGTGGGATCCACTGCTTCTGATGAACATAACACTGTTGGCCTGGATGCTGGCTTGCTTCCAAGGCCAGAGAGGCGCTGCAGCCTCCACCCCACGCCCACCTCTGGGGTTTTCCAGCGCCAGCCTTCTTGTGCAACTTTTTCAAGTAACCAGTCTGACAATGGCCTGGACAGTGATGATGACCAGCCTGTTGAAGGGGTCATAACAAATGGCAGCAAGGTGGAAGTGGAAGTGGATATCCACTGCTGTAGGGGAAGGGATCTGGAGAACTCACCCACTCGCCCAGAGAAGCCTCCTGCCCCATGTCCCGAGGAACATGGGAGAGGATTATTGTTTGGGATCCGAAGGCAGAACAGCGTGAATAGTGGCATACTTCTGCCCACGAGCAAGGACAAGATGGAGTTGCAGAAGTCTCCTTCCACTTCCTGTCTGTATGGCAAGAAACTCTCCAATGGCTCTATTGTACCCCTAGAAGATAGCCTCAACCTCATTGAAGTGGCCACAGAAGCGCCCAAGAAGAAAACTGGCTATTTTGCTGCCCCAACTCAACTGGAGCCAGAGGATCAGCTGGTTGTACCTCGTGACCTAGAAGAAGAAGTGAAGGAACAAATGAAGCAGCACCAGGAAGGCAGGCCCCAGCCTGAGCCTAATGAAGGGGATCGGACCGAGCTCTCGGAGGAGTTTGACACAGCACTGTAGTCCTTCCCTGCGAGTCCCAGTGTTGGGGTAGGGGACCCTTCCAGTGGCATTTTGCCTTTGCATTTCTAAACCATAGATGAGGGAGTTAGAACTTGGAGCCAAAAATGGTGAGAGCTATCAGGGTCTCGCTCCAGATAAGCTAGTTAACACCATCAGTGTTAAGTTTTACATTTAACCTGCATTGGAATTCCCAGAGTGACTGGGAAGAAAGCAGATGTTGCTCTGTATGTCCTACCACCTGCCATTAACCCTTTCTCTCCTAGGATAATTTTGAGAATTTGCCTGCCTGGGCAGGAAAGGGACTCTTTCTGTGGAGGAAAATAACTGAAGAGAATTCCTTTTACTGATTGCTGCTGTTGGATCTCTGTGACAGAGAAATCACCTTATGTCTCAGCCTAACTGATGGGATGTGATGTGACTAGTCACATGGCTTTTCCTTCTTCTCTACGAGAATACAGCCTATCAAATTGACATTTATGGGAAATGTAGAACCAATCAAACAGATAATTTATGTATGTAATGTAATGAGAGCACTTTTCATTGACTGTGAACTTTTTATTTTCATATCTGCACTAGAGCCAATCTTCTTAGAGGCAGCCCAGCACCTTTGTCCATAGGTTGAATGATCATTGGGTGTTGGAGCCTTTTATAAGGGTACTAGGAAGGGCTCTGGGAAATTGATTTAATTGTTGGATGTCAGACTGTGAAAGTTCCTGAGAAGCTTTGGGGGAGATGAAGATGGGAAAGGAGTAAAGACTAAGACTACTTCCCCCAAATTACAAAAAGAGAAAAACTCCTTGACAGATGTGATACCCGCTAGGAATTTCCCAGCAGATCACAAGTGAGGCATTTGGGGATTAGCCTCTTCATAACATGTGATAGAGTTGGCAGTCAGTCTCCTCTGTAGGGCCAAGGCAGATGCTGCTCACATCCAAATAACCTTAAGTTATAACAGATGACCCTGAACAGACAGGCTGAATGAGAACAGAAGGCTGGTTGGAGCTCAAGGGGTCAGATAGGTTCCTTCTCTTACTCTAGAGCTTAGGAATGATTTTCTAAAATAATGCAAATGAGTTAAGAGTCCACCTCTCATGTTTAACAGAGTGCTCTTTCTGAAAACTGCTTACCCATGTCACATCATTTGAGAGTTCTGAGCTCAATTACTAATATAAGAAAGAATTAAGGTCCTAAGCTTATAGAAAATCTGGTTTACTGTCTTGTTTTGCACATTCCATGTAACCCTAGTAAATGCAGTTCCTTCCATATTTCTGTTCTGTTGCCTTTTCCATTAGAATATTTACTTAGGAAAATGCATTCCTATTTATTCTTACAAAATTTTGACACTGCTTGATTTTACCCAATGGGGAATATGCTTTGAATTTCTAGACTGCTTTCACAATTAAAAAGATAGTAGAGTGGAACCATTTTTAATTTGTTTCATGAGAAATAAAATATTAAAGATAGGGTTGATATATACATTAAATATGTGGGGTTTTTTTCTTTTTAAAGGTTTTATTAAAACAATAGTAGAAAAACAGATAACCTGTCCACAGATGGATGATTCATCACATGTATTTTCACCTTTCAGAGGCCCACTACTCACATGGCTGTTTTGGTGGGTACACTCTTGGGGGATTCTGTACACTTTGATGACTAAGTTCAACCTTTCAAGAATCTGAATTTGAGTCTCAACATTGTCAGGAAAACTTGACATATCTATGTCAAACTACTGGTCGCCTACTGCAGAACTTTAGAACTCAGGTCATAGGAAATGGGGAACATAGTGGTTCATACAGTTTTAGGTGCTGTTAGGAAGATGGGAACAACAGTGTGTTGCTGCTTTATTTTTATATGGGGAAAAAAGTGAAGGAAAAACTAAAATGAAGGAAACACCCAAGATAATAGTGATGGGTGATATAAAGTATCTTCCTACCCAGAACTTTTCAGTTATAAACTAATGATGTTAAGAACAGAAAGTTGTTTTGGGAATATACCATTTTAATAGTATAGTCTCTTAAAATTTTTCCTATATCTCTGAACTGTCTTCTTGTCTTTGTTGCCACCCTACTTACTGGAACCACCAAAAAACCCAGTTCTGAAATGACTTTACCAGAAGTAAATGTATTTACTTTTATTTAGAAGATTCCAGATGTTCTGTGTGGTAGATGTCTTTTCAGGAAACAAAGTTGTATTATAAACCTTTAATATAGGCTATACCAAAATTATTCTTTTTTTTATACCTTCCTTTAATTCATTTTCATCTATAATTGCTCTGTATTGAAACAGAGGGTAAACAGGCCATAGCCCATTACCAAAAATATACAGAATCTTTTGACCCATGAGATCGTTTATAGTCATTGTGTGAATTGATTAGACTGTCAGGTGGTGAAAGACAGGAATCTGTCTCTAGGTGAATGTAACCTACTTCCTAGGACTTTACCCAGAGGATGTGTCCCCCAGGTGGGCAGAGCACCATTGATCTCTAGTCCAGAGATCCTGGCCTCTGCATGATTCTCAGGTCTCTCTGTGTACCTCCCATTTAATAGAAAAATTTAAGAGAATTTCTGAAAGAACATCAGTCCTGCTTATGGGAGCATTTCAGCAGGAAGAAAAATACGCAAGTCTTGGCAGTCATGGTATCCTTACTTTAATCCAAATGAATTGGGAATATATTTGAAAGTTTGAATGCTGTTGTATCACAAAACTACCATGCTACAATAGAGTGATTGAATTACTACTGCAAATACAAATGAAGGCTTTATTATACTACTGTAGAGTGTACGTGTGCAATAAGTTTATGAGTTCATTTTTCTGGTGTACAGAAGAGCCACCACGAGCAGCTTGGTAATCATTGGGTGCTATTATAATTGCTTGTAGCAAGTGCTGTTTTTCAGGAGATGGAGCCAGTTAGTTAGGTTTGGCTTATCTACTGAATAACAAATGATGCTCTTTCCATGTAGACCTTTGGCAGAAGCAGGTACTTGGAAACCACGGGCTCACCTCTGTCTACTCAATAATTACTAATGAAGAGACCTCCATAACGGAGCACTTGGCTGTTATCGATAAACCTATCAATTATTCAATAGTCTCCAAGCCATTCAGTGATGTCTACAGCATCACTATAGAACTGTCTTGTGTCATTTTTTACTTCCTTCTGGATGGGGCCTTTCAGACTTCCCCAATCACAGAGGCAAGTTAATCTTTCCAGTTAGTGATTTTTGCCCCATAGCTGGATAAGCACTTCCTAGATTGAGAAAATCAGCTACAGTAAATCCTGCTCTGTTTCCCTTATTTGGTGATCATTCAGTCACACATAAGTTCCTTGTATTCTAAATTTCATGCACTTCTCCCCGATGCTATAGGGTTTCTCTCACTGTTGCCAATGGATGTCATCCAAAACAGTGAGTTCATATCGTACGGTTTTGTGCAATCATTGTCATATTGTAGTCCTAAGACTCATTAAAGTGTATTTTTGATATTTTTAAAATGTGTTAAATTTTTTAATTCAATAATATGAGCCAGAGCATGTTGCAGCAAATCTATTGTTTGTAAAAAAAAAATAATAATAACAATAACAATAATAATAAATAAAATAAAACGGAGTATCTTTTTCATGGCTTTGTTTTAAAATAGAATGTTATTTTATAAATTATTTTAGCATGAAACTAATTTTCTCTGACTTTTATGTAGAATTACATAACCAAAAACACCATTAGACTTTTTCTGCTTTTTCTAGCTTTAGGAGGAGATAAAAGAAACCACATTCCATGACTTTACAAGGCTGTGATTTAAGGACAAAATAAATATTTTGATCCTTTTAAACTGGAATAGCAATAAAGATTTTTTTTTTATGTTAAGAAACACTATATATATTCTGACTTGGTTTATGTTTTTTGTTTTTATAAAAAACCCAAAGATAGGAAGCATGGGCCTTATTTACATGCAGGTGATTAGCTGACTAGAGGAAACTCAATTGTAAACAATCTATAGCCCTCCTTCCACAAATCTTAGAGTTGATAGAGGAGTGAGTGGAAAATCTGGCCACCATGTTCGATATAATGTAATAATGGCTTGGGTATTAGAACTTCAGACATACTGGTGGGTTTGGCCCATAAAATACTTAAAAACTAAGTAAGCCTCAAATTATTCCTCTCTTCTCCCCGCATTGATTATCTCCTAAATCTCTGACTTCAAGCAGATTAGCTACTTTTCACACCGAATAGGGTCCACATTGATGACATTTTTCAGATTTCCTTTTCATTAGCAGAACAAACATTTTGAGAAATTGATTCACCAACTGTTCATTGAGCACCTTCAATGCATTGGGCTCAACACCATCATCTACCCTCAATACCTCAGTTCCATGAGACACACACCTCCGAGTTCCAGGGTGGCAGAAGTGAAATTCTCTGAGTGTGTTCTCTGTTTCATGTGGCATCAGTTCCCTGGTACACTGAATGCCACAAGGGTACATCACTCACAGCATGTTCAAGTGTGTGATTCATTGGGTCCAGAGTTTTGCCTCTGCTTAGAAGGTCTGAATTTAGGGAAATGGAAATAATAGTACCTCTCAAGTTGTGAGCTTAAATAAGATGATGCAAAATGCTTCCTTAGCTCAGTACTGGATTGGTACGTAGTGAACATCAGCCAAGTGTCAGCTATTGAGTAAAACATTTAACATTGAATCTTTGCCTACTCATCTGTAAAATGCGAATGATAAATCTTGACTGGCCTTGTCAGCAAGTGGTAGGAAGTAAAATGTGGTTGGAAACTGCAGGTGTCGGTTGTTGTGATTGCAAAAATTGATGGGCTCCAATCACTCGAGAGGAGCTCAGTCTTGGGAGCATGTTAGAGCTGAGCTGGGCACAACGGAGGACAAAGTCCTCATTCTGTTAAGCAAGAGCCAACGTGGGACATGCTTCAGGGAATAAGTGCAGGGTAAGAATAGTGTGTGGGAATCGGTTATTCCTTTTCTTGGGGGTGGGGGTAGTGGTAGGGAATGGGTTATTTGATTTTTTGATGCCATTAAACTGTTCGTATGCCATTCAGTGAAAACTGGGGCTAAGGGTGACAGTGGGAATGCTTTTTTGTGGCTATTTTAATTTAGCAATGCAGATTTCTAATTATTTTCCTCCAAGCTTTTTGTAGCAGTATAATCTAGATAATTGCTCATTTCCATATGAGGTTCAGCTTTGATTCTTCACTTGGATATAATGTAATATTTAGCTGTTGAAAGGATTTGAAAGGAGTGAGGAAAGGTACCATTAGAGGGAGGAAAGGAGTTGCGGCATGGAGTGGGAAACAGGAAGAGGCAGCAAATGTGCAGGTGTGAAAAATGGCCAGCACATTCAAGAAAGAATGTTGACATAATTTTCTAACAGTCATTTTGGCAAATGTTGAAACAGAATTATGTTTGCTGATTTCTTACTGTATAGATTAGAGAATGTGAGATTTATGTCAAAATAGCTGTTCTTAGAAATTTCTAAAAATTTGGTTTGCATTTATTAATAGCTTAATCTCGTTTATAATATGGACATACAAGTGCTATAAAAAGTGTTATTGAAAATTCAAGAGGAAAATTGGGAAAAACCTATACTTTATATAATGTGTATGTTTGCAGTTGCACCTGAAATGAACTGAAAATCAGACTAAGAACACCTATAAAACTTTAAATTTATTTAAAGAACTTTATTTTTGAGATTCAGTGTTCATGATCTTGTTACATTATGACAAATCAGGGTCATAAGATACTACAATCTACCTTCGAAGGTCTACTGTGTAGAGCATTGTTGGGGAACACAGCAATGAAGAAGCCTTCTAGAAGCCTTTATAGTCTAGTAAATTAACTGCTTTACCTTTGAAATAGTTGAATAACACATTTAAGAAGTGTATGGCTTTTATTTATCACCCTGTTGGAGAGCGTCATATTTAAGAATCATATTACAGGAAAGTTGAATGACTTGCAACAAAAAAGAAGCTTAACTTGGAAGGCTGGCAGTTTCTCTCAGCCCTAAGGTAGGAATCTTGAGGAGGAACATGCATGCCAAAGTATCAGAAATCCAGCCTCCCATCTCTAATGGAAGAAGGCTCCTTGGGATCCAGGCAACCATGGTACCCAATGGGCAGAACAGTTTTCCCTCTTGAAGAGAGTCGGAATGTAATTTCTCCTTTAGAATTCCACCATAACTGCTTTAAAATCATTCCCCTAGGACCAAATCTGAAGGGAAACGTCATGTTTCTTTTGGTGACTGATCAGTTAAGATAATTGCATTTCTACTGCAATGTGGGCTTGGTGTGGGGTTTTCAACTTTCAGAACGTCTCTGGCTACTTAGCCATGACGATGATCATGATGATGTCACCATTTAGTAAGGGAGCCATGCCATACCATAAGGGCATACCCAAACTTATGACGTTCTTTGTAGCAAAGGTGAAGGTGTTTTTTCAAGCTCTGAGCTTGAAAAGCTTCTTGATAGAAAAATGAGGCTATCATCTAGCTTTACATTGGTACTAAAGAGAGCATTTATGAAATCAAGTATGTGAAAACACCTTGTTTGCTGTTGTCAAACGTGCACTTTAAAAGAACTCATCTTTTTGACAGTAGCAAGGGTACCTAAGTGGGTTGCCACTTAGGTTCCAGAAGATCTCAGAGTGTTCCAGACCACAGATACTCTGGTGCCGCACCGTGATTTCTGTGTTCTTGGTTATCTTCGTAGTGCTTCTGTTCCCGGTAGCTCCGCAGGGCCAGCACCACACTGGCCCCATACATTATCACCAGAAGACAGGCAAAGGTGGCTGCTGCTCCATCAGTGCCGGCCAGCTGGCAGTTCATCCAGGTGAGCCCTTTGCGAGCATAGAGCCTCTCTCTTGTTTTGCAAGTGTTTGTAGCGTTGATCCGCAAGGCTACGTGGAGGTAAATGCCAATGCCTATGCAGTAGCCCACTGCTGCCAGGAGGCTGAAGGTGGCCTCCAGGAGAAGCCACTTTCTTGGCAGTTTGGTTAGACTCTTGGCTCCTTGGAGTAAAACACCCATGGTGAGGACACCCAGCCCCAGAGAAACAGCCACGCCGCCATAGATCAGGGGTGACCGGAGGACTGTGTACTGCTGGTCCAGCTGCCGTACCTGCTCCAGCTCGGTGCCCTCAAACGGTGAGTAATAGTTGTTCCCAAAGCCGCCGCCACTGATAAAGCTGGCACTGAATCCAGCAAGGACAAAGTAGGAAGCCACGATACACATGAGAACCATCCCATTCAATATCACCTCCACTATCTGTACCACACCTAGGAGGAGAGAGATTTGGGATTTAGCACTAAGATCACTCACCATGGAAAACTCTAGGTCAGACTAGACAAATACTGGTGACCTGATTTGAAGGACATGGTCAGATTCAACATTAACATCCTTGGTTTGTTTCCCGAAATTCATAATTTCAAAAATCAAAATGTCTGCCTGGAAGAATTTTTGGCCATTTATTGTAAAATTTTACTATTTTTAGAGAGAGGGGGAAGAAGAGAGAGAGAGAGAGGGGAAGAAAGAAATGTATGATTGCCTTTCACCTGCCTCCAGCTGCAGACCTGGCTGAAGACCTGGCTTGCAACCTGGTTATGTGCCCTGGCTGGGGAATTGAACCAGTGGCTTTTGGGTTTGCAGGCTGGCACCTTATCCACTGTGCCACCAGCCAGTGCAGTTTTATTTATTGATTTTAGAGGGAGACAGGGGAAGAGAGGGAAAAAAAAAACATTCATGTGTTATTCTACTTACTTATGCATTCATTGGTTGATTTTTGTACGTGCCCTGACCCAAGATCTAACCCACAGCCTTGGTGTGGGCCAGGCTAACTGGCTTGGGCCTTTTGGCATATTCTTTAACTATGCATTCACTTACCATGTGACCCTGCACCTGTATTCCTTAGCTCTTATCCTAAACAAATGAAAACTTAGGTCTACACAAAAACATGTACACGAATATTCACAGTAGCTTTATTTGTAATAGCCAAATATCAGAAACAACCCAAATGCCTCTCAATGGGCAAATGATTAAACAATTCAGTACATCTATATCAAGGAATATTCAACTAAACAATAAAAGGAAAGAAACTGTTCATACAGGCAATTTAGATGGGTTTTAAGGTAGTTATGATGAGTCAGGGGGAAAGCCAGTCTCAAAAGGTTACATACTGTATGATGCCATTTATGTAACAGTCTCAAAATGACGACATGGTAGAGAAAGAGAACAAGAGTGTGGATATTGGGGAGTGGGGATGAGCAGGATTGGGGAGGGGCCCTAAAAGGGAGAGCACAAAGGATACCTGATCATGGAAGTTTTACACTTGATCATGATGGTGGTCACATGAATCTACATGTGATAAAACTGCATGGAACTACACACACAGTGCATGTAAAACTGGCATCATCTAAGCTTTAGAGATTGTCAACTTCCTGATTGGGATATACTATAGCTATGCAAAATGTTAACCGAATTTAAGGTGCACAGGATCTCTACTATTTTTTGCAGTATGAATCTATATTTCACATTTTAAAGTTCTTTAAAAATCAAAATGACATAAAAAGGTATAGGCCAAGAAAAATAACTCACATCCCTGTCCACCCTGCTCTCCACCCCCAGGTGCTTTCATGATTTTCTAATATAACTTACAGCGCAAATAAAAGCACACTCACACCTGCCTTTTGTACCCGCCTTCCTGGCTTTCTTCACAAGGAAGCCCACCACATGTATCATCTTGCATCTTGCTTTTTTTCATTTATTCTTCCCACAGATGTTTTCAGATCCACTTCCAGTGTCCACATTCTTTGTTGCATGGCCTCCATCCAACTCCATCGTGTGGTTGTGCCAGTCTCTTCAGGGTCCTACTATGGACACCAAGGCTGTCTCCTCAGGGTACATACAAGGAGCCTACAAGTGTCATGAGGCAGTGGGAGCCAACAGGTGAAAGGAGATGAAGGTCGTCTTGTCCAAGGTCAGCTCCCATTTGTAATTGACAGAGGCCCAGGCTCATTTGGGGTGTACTTCTTGGAGGTCCCCCACCATTCTCTCAGGGTTCAGAGAATGAACTAAGAGAAAAGCGCATGAACCTAGGGTGTAATGCCAGGTTCATGTCCCTGCTTTTACTTCCTGTGACCTTGGCCCAAGTCACTGTCTATAAACCTCAGACACTTGATCTGTCAAGTGAACGCCTGCCTGTCTTATCCCAAGGACTGTGTCAAGGCCCAAATGAGAGCAAGTACATAAAAATACTTGGAAAGTTAAAATGTTATATGAGTGGATGGTGATACTACTTGGTAACGTTTATAAAACAGTCTTAGTGAGAGATTTAAGAATAGGATGACTTCATGGAGAAAGCACAGCTTCTCAGAAATCAGGCAAACCCTCCAATACATTAAGCATGCTACTACATTTATGAACTGAGACCACCAGATCTCCAAGTGACATACTTAGGCAACAGCCGATCCTATCTTCTGCTGGGCCCACACGAATTCCGAGGTCCCCAGGACACAGCAGTCAAGGGCTCTCACAGTTGAGAAGCCATGTTCCTCTCATTTAAATCTGGAAACAGCAAATGGGAACTGCCCGCTCTCCACTCAGGCTCTGAAGCTGCTGGCCACTTGGGAGTGAACTGACCCAGACATCATTCTAATTCTCGGGGAGTGAATTCCCCTACCCAACACCTTTCTCTGCCTTCGTGTTCCTTCTATACACATGTTAGTATCTCACCCTCTGTGGAGAAACAGGAATACAGTCCCACTACAAGGTATGAAAACCTGCACATTGCCTGCTGGGGCAGATTCTGTTCAAAAAATGGAGGCATATTCCATGCAGCAAAACTCTGCTAGGCTGAAATGGAACAAATCTAGATTGTGTAGACCAACCAAGCCACTGACTGTGACAATCAAGAGGAATAATGGTCTGTTGCTGGGTCTGTTGAAGGAATTACGGCCTTTGAATAATGTCACAGTACCAGCCAGCCTGACCTGGCTCAGCTCGCATGTATCAGTGAGGCTTGGGTATTTCCAAGTACACCGTTAGTGCAGAAAGAGTCACAGACATCAGGAGAAAACAAAGAGGCTGACCAGAGCCAGCAGTTTATTCTATGGTGAGATGGAACAAGTCGCCGGACAGAGAGCAGAGGGCTCTACAGAGGAAATGGAGACAGAAAGAGACGTGAGATTTTTGTTGTAAATAGTGTCTTTCTCAGTGATGCTGCTTTTGTGATGGCTGATCATTTAATACTACACTTAATTATACATCTACTTCTGCCTTTGGACTGCAAATGAGGAAAAATCCAAGAACAGGTCAAAGTATTATTGTTTTAATCTAAAATAAAACTAATACACAGGCATCCATGTGTTAAATGAAAAATTCTAAATCTCCTTTTCTCCAGAAGCAAATCTTGTTAATGCTTTATGTATTCTTCAAGAAATTTCTAATCGTATACAAGCATTCATATATATATATAAATCTCCTTTATAAACCCAAATGGAACTTACATTTTAAATGTGATGTTGCCTGTATTTAAGGGAATAATATAAATGTAAAGAGAACCATCACCTCTAAATTAAAATTTTCTTTGGATTTTTATTAGTCTCACAAAGCAAAAAACATACTCACTTGTACCAAGAATATAATATCATGCACTACAAGTCATAATTTAGCATGTAATAAGAACCCGTGAATTAAACATTTAAAACAAAAAACCAAACAAACAAAAAAACACCCATGAAGTTGTCTGACCAAAAGTAGCATTCTTCTGTTGGGAAAGCATGTCCATTATTTTATTCTGGATGGATCCTGAATTCCAGATGTCGGGTGTTATTCTTCATACAATGGTACATTTATAAGAGGTACAAAACACTTATTGAGCTTTCAAGGCCATGGTAAGGGGCTTGTCAGAACAGCGTCTTTGCAACCCAGTGAATTAATCTGATTCCTGTTTCCTCAGCCCACGCCTACCTCAACCTACATTTTACAGAAGTTTCCCCAGCATCCCCTCCCCCTCCATCCAAAGCTTTATGGAAGTGAAGGACTGTAGAGTTCAGTGGAAAAAATTTGGGGCTAATCTGCTTAAGACAGACATGTTTAGAAAAGTTCCAGCCAAAATGTCTCACATCTCTGGCTTTTCATGAACTCTGAAAACTAAGGTTCTTTAAATTCACTTGGTTATCTCTGTTTAATCAGGAAGTGCACTTTGCACTTTACCTTTACTTTGTGAGTCTTGGGCTCCAGTTTTTTGTTTTAAAAATAATTTTAGTTAGTCCTTCACCAACAGAGGACTCCAGAGCCAGGCTTATTACATAAGAGAATAACAGTCCATGCAACCTGGAGTTGCACCCAAGATACCAAAGCTGCCCTGTTACTTTTCAAGCCTGGGCAAGTTCCACAACATGTGCCAAGAAAGGCCATGATTCAGAGTAACTTACATCACTTACATTTGGCAGAATGTCTTAAAAAGCCTAAAATATTAACATTTCTGCAGGCTTCTCTTTGAACTTCCTGATCTTTCGGTAACCTCTGATGGCCAGCACGGCCCCCAGGGAAAAGACCCCAATGCCCATGGCTGCAAAGATGCCAGTTCCTATATCTCCACCATGGAAAGCACAGCTGAAGCCGTGGTAGCCCTTGCTCTGGTACAGTGCCTCCCTCTCCTTACATACAGGGGAGGCGTAAGCGGCGGTGAGCTCGTGGAAATATAGGTACAGAGCTGGCACATAAGCCCCTGCAATGACCACGTCCAGCAAACTTTCAAATAGCAGCCACAGAGGGCAATGCCACGGGACCCGCAGGATGCCTGTGGCGATGAGGACGCAGGAGAAGGCCATGAGAGCTCCACTATAGGCCACTGCTGCCTTGACCATGGGCAACTTTAGCTGATAGAACTGGACGTCCAGCCGCTGTGCCTTCTCCCCGTCAGCACCATTGAAACCACTGTAAGCCCCTCCATACTGGTAATAGTAAATGCCCCCCAAGCTGGTGATGCCCGTGTAGCCCCCCGTGGAACTGTAAGATACAGAGCTGCAGATCAGGATCAGCAAGTTCAGGAGAACCTCCATCATTTGGCAGCAGGCTGCAAAAGAAGGGCGCATTACCGTTTTGAGAGGTCGTCCCTGCGGCAGCTCAAACCATACCTGGTTCGTTCCTCTGCCCCCTGGGGGGCCCATACAGCCAAAGCTGCATTAGATGGTAGCAGGGCACTGTGTTCCCCAGAGACAATGGCAGAGGTACCTTGGCTGAAAAGAGTAACTCTCAAGAAGAGCAAAGCAGCCCACCCCCTGGTGGGATGCAGGATGATGGTGGGAGAAAGCTGGCTGTTGAGCAGACAGAAAGGCAAGAACTTTTTTTGCCCCAGCCCTTCCTTCCCTGTGAGAAAGACTAAAAAAATAGTTATCTCCTCTTTAGATTTGTTTTATGGCTGTTTCATTTGGAAGAGACAATATTTCCAAGTTTGAAGAAAATCATACTACAAAACTTAAAAATATATAATGAAGTTAGAAGAAAGTATAAAAGATAGGCATCAAAATGTTAATCATGGTTCACATGTATCAGAAATAGTAGCAATTAAGTTAATTAAACCCATAGGCTTACGAAATTAAAGAAACGTAATTGGTTTTATTGTTCTTAGACTTTAACTCAGTAAGTATGTTTTGAAGTGTAACTTTGCTTTCCTATAGGCACATCTGTGCCACAACATCTTTCCAGAGCTCGGTCCTTTCAGGGTCCCTGGTTTCTTTACCATGGACAAGCAAAGGGCTCCAGCAATTCCACCCAAGCTTTCCTTAATATCAGCTTTATTAAGATACAACTCATACTCAACAAAGTGATCCACGTAAGTGTAAAATTCGAGTTTTGGCATGTAATCAATCATGTAATCATCATCAAGATACAGACCATTTCATCTGCCAGAAGGTTCTCTAGAACACAGGTGACAAACACAAGGCCAACGGGTGGAATCCAGCCCGGGACCTTGTTTCTACCCGGCTCACTTAACTGTTAAGGAGTAGTTACAGTCCAAAAGTTACATTTGGCCCTCTGAAGGCCACTGCGAGGCTAATGTAGCCCCAGGTGAAAATGAGTTTGACATCCCTGCTCTAGAAAGTTGACCTTTGTGGACCCTTCCTCACCTTCCTCCTCAGGTAACTGTTGACATGCTTTCTGCCATTAGGAATAGGTTTGCCTTTTCTAGAATTTCAGGTAAATGGAATCATACAGTTAGAGTATCCTTCAGCGTGTGGCTTTCTTTTTCTCAGCATAATATAAAGCTGGGTGCATCTGAGCTGGGAACTGTGTGCTGGAAGGGTCCTGGTGGGTTGGTGGACTCTGGGGTTAGGCTGTGAGCCTCTCCCTGGCTGTGAGAACTAGACTGTGTGCCCATGCCCATCTGGTCTGTATATGAAGCTGTGTTATACCTATACATTCTCAAATTGATATTGTAAACTCTCTAATATTACCCTTTTATTATTATTTCTTATACTTACCCAAGAATATTGTTATTGATCTTAAGAAAGAAGAGAAAGGGGGAGTTGGGGGAAGGAGAGAGGGAGATGGGGTGACAGCAAGAGAGACAGAGACAGAGACAGAGAGAGAAACATCAATTGGCTGCCTCTCATATGTGCCCCTACTGGGGACTGAACATACAACCTACATATGTACCTTGATTGGGAATTGAACCAGTGACCTTTAGGTTTATGGGACAGTACTCCAATTGAGTTACACTGGCCAGGGCTCAAAAATTATCCTTACACTCTACAATTTTCCTCTTATTTGCATATTTCCCCTTAAATATGCAAATAGCAAATAGCAATTTTCTTTCATTATAAAGGTAACATATACTAAAAACAAAATAAATAAGTAAAAGTAACATGTACTTACAAAAACCGTAGATAAAACAGAAATATATAATTAAAAAATTACTTAAATTCCAACCAATAATTAAAAAAAAGTTTTCCCTGGACTTTTCTGCCAAAATGCATAATTTTTGCCATTGTTTTATTTGCCTGTTTAGGTAAGAACAGGGTCCTATTCTATCTACTATTTATATAACCTATTTTTTCATTCAAGAATATAGTGTGAACATTTTTTCTAGGACTTCCTCGCTCCTTGAAGGAGCCTGGCTCTCTGACAAGCACTCCCCTCTCTCTCCCAAGAAGCAGTGGTTCATTTGTGGTCATTCCTTCCTCCGACCTGGGCTGCATCTTTCAGATCTGTTGATGAGTTAATACTGTTCAAGTCAAATGTGGCTTGAACTCCTGGGGTAAACTCAGTCCAGGTAAGTAATAGGTTAGGGTAGTAAGTACCTAAAAGGGGGGACAGAGAATATTAACTGGGGGAAAAACCCACATTGTCCCCCCTTGAATCTTTCCAGCACGATCACAAGTCAGTGCCATTGGCTGTGGGGCATCATCTCAAAACCTAAATCTCTAGGCTCTGAGAGACAAGCACCACTGATTCTAGGAATTATATCTTTCTTGGGAGAAAATGTAATTAAACTTCTAAAAATGCTTTGCAAGTAAGGCTATAAACTGAATGTAAACATTATCATGGTTTATTTATTTACCTTTTACAGCTCCCTTGTTACATTGGCCTAGCTCTCCAGTGATCTCCATGATGATTTACCACACTAGGGTTTAAAGGGAAAGGGAACGAACAAAAGGGAAAGGAAATGGGTTCCAATGCAAACTAGGGGAACCAGGAGGGGAACAGGAAATGTACTTTTTCCCAGGGGACATGTAACTCCTTACCTGTCCCTCCAAATAATGAACAAGCCCAACCTACACACAGACAGGACTCCAGGACTCCTGGTGATGTGATATCCACACGTGACACTTGCACTTGCTTTTTATCCCATCTTTATCCTCAGCACCTGAAGATTTTAGTCTCTGCCCATAAAAGTGGATTGGGGGCCTCTCTCTGTCATGCTCTCTTTCTCAGTGTTCCACTGATTGTCCTTAGTTAGGGTGACCCGTAGCCCAAACTTCAGAGTCTCCCTGGAAGCTGGAGAGTCACAGCTGCCTCCCACTTTGGCAAGTTTGCTGGAGGAGGCCATGATTTCACTGATAAGGAAGAGAAATCATAAAAGATGTACACTCAGATGGGTTACCTTTACCCAGGCATTTTCTGCCTGAGAACAGTTCCTGGTGTTCACTGGCTGTTTCTCTCAACACGACACTGTACTGTGTACTTATGTGGGTCTCTGCGTGTACAAAGATCTTTATCAGCCCTCATTTGTTAGCTTCTGGCTGCTGAGCCTTTCACTATCCTGACTCAGAAACCCAACCTCTGGGCCCAAAGCCAAAATCCCAGGAGCAATCAAAGGTAAATCAAGGTGTGTTTTTGTCAGGAGCCTTAAACTCTGTCCTCTCCTCTGGGTAAATCAACCACAGAAAAAAATGCACCTCTCTAGAGAAACCTGTTAACCAGCCTGGCTTATTCCTACTATTTATATCATCAACAAAAGAGGAAAGAATTAGACAAAGAATATAACTCATAGACACAGGCAACGGTGTGATGGTGGCCAGAGGGAAGAGGGACGGGCTGGGTGGCAGGTAGAGTGGGGAGAATGGGGACATCAATCATAGAGTTAACGACAAAAACAAAGGGAAAAAAAAGGAAAGAAGAACGGAAACCATTTCAGGCCTTAGAGTCAGGCTCTAAATTTTAATTCCAGCTCTTTCACTTAACAGCTGTGTCACTTTGGATAACTTGCTGTCTCTTTCTGAGCCTCAGACATGGTTGAGAGAAGGTAAAAGCAACGAGGCTGTACCAACGCATGTAAACTAAATGAAAATTTCTGTACCAGTATTGCCTAGAGCTCTGCAGTGAAAGTTCCATACAATCCTATAATCCTGTATATCATTGTAATGATCCTGAAATACATTTTCAGGTGTAAATTCCATGATTTCTCCCCTTCAGGCTGAGAAATTAATCCCTCTTACTCATACACAGCCTAGGAGCATTCCTCACCCAGTCACGTGAGCCAAAAGGGATCACCCTGACAAACCAGATTTTCTTCATAGCTGGCAAGGCCAGGACTGGTGCTAGCAGGAGGACTCTGGGAAACTACATTTGAAGCTCGCACAGGATGTTATTTAAGTGTTTTTTCAAACTCTGGGTGTTCATAACTATGGTTTTTGGATTTTGTTCATTTTTTAATACAGATGAATGGAAATTATCCATGTACTTGGTATGGAATAGGGTAAGTACTATTTCACAACATACTTGTGTGTGTGTGAACTTGGTCTGGGTATAAAATACATTTCTCACTGTGGGTGCAACAAAGTTTAAAAGCCATGATGGAATGTTCATGTGTTAGATGTCTTGTCACAAGCTGCATGCAACCCAGCTTCTCCCTCCAGGTGACTTCCCTCTCTCATCAAGCTTCGGACAGCTGGCAGCTCATAGCTGGCTCTACCTGTAGACTCCTGAAATTCACCTGGAACTTAAAAGCTGCAAATATGGCTGCTTGCCTCACCAGACCCTGGGGGAACCTTGGAGGAGAAGCATGGGAAATCTAGCTGCACCTTTCAAACATTTCTACCTTTTTTTTTCCCCCCCCAAATAAAACGAGAATCTCATGCAGACATGGAAATGAAAATGCTAAGAGCCCAAGTCTGCTTGATCTTTTGCTTCAGCGGTTCAGACCCCTCCTAGAACCACCAAAGACAGCAAATGGCCAAACTGCCTCCGAAATGGCTCACCTCTTCCAGTGCACAAGTATCTGCATTTGTGGCATTCCAGGAGTCCTTCAGCTTCCGACTTGTAGTATTCCACTTCCTCTTGTCCAGGCCAGGGGTTGGAGGGCAGGTATCTCCCCAAAGTGGGTTCACTATAACTAAAAACATAGATGGTCATTAGGGGGCCTCAAATTCAAAGGTTTGTTCAGTATTAGAATTCTGGACACTTCATGCTGGATCCAGAAATCAAACGTACAAAGCAGAAACAAAATATGCTGTAGTATATCATAGTTCAGGGGCAATCCTCTAGTTTAGACACCCCAGAGGGCATCGAAACTCTTGGCCCAACTCCACTAACTACCCCCATTACTTGTCCCTGCAATTCTGAGCATTGGCTTCAATGCTGGTTTGTCAGCCTGGAGGTGCCATCTAACCAGGTAGCTGGGACCCACCATCGTGAGCTTCTCAGTTCAGCATACACAAGGCCACTTTGAAACTAGTTTGCCTTCACAAGACTCTGATGCCCAGGCTGGGGACCAGGACCCGGATTTATAAGGCAAGCTGAAAGGCAGCTCTCTATTTTCCCAGATCGCATGGTTGCAATGCAGTGTAGCTTTAATTAGGCAAACAATAGCTAGTCCCTATGACACTGTCTGGGCGCTACCTTTGTCATAGTTAGGCTGGTTGGTTTTAGATAATGTAATATAAACTCAGGATAACAGCTTTCCCTCTGCGTAGACACAACAGGGAGAAACCCACATTCCGACGGTAGACAGGAGCCTGCGTCCTTCATAAAGAGGGCTGGTGTCAAGAACCAGAAGCAAGCCAGTCTCCTTATTAGTAGTATTACTAATAATACTACGGCATGTTAGACGTGGTCTGGGCCCACCCCCTCCCAGCTCCCAGAACACCACGTTGCTTTCAAGTCACAAGTGTTCTACCAGGCAGGATGGCAACGCTTGCTCAGGCAGAAAGGAAGGGGTGTGTGTGTGTGTGTGTGTGGTGGTGTTCTGAAATGATCATGGGATATGAATGAGGCTGCCCAGAAAGACCTTTAATGTACAGTGTTAAGTAAATACAGTTCTTTGGCTAAAAGTGTAGTTTCTTCCAGCGGCCTGTTTGAAATACAGATACCCCTGGGAGGGGTTACACATTAAACATTGTCCTGTCATTGGGCTGACTCTATTCCGCCCCGGCCTCCAAGAAACGGGACTTCGACGAAGACTGATTCTGAGACACAGGAAGCGGGTCTGGAACTGTAAGCAGTCCTGAGACCACGTGGCGGGGGGTCAGGAAGGAGCCCCGGGTTAACCCCAGCTACCTAATCCCTTTTCCTTTCCTTCCCTGAAACCCTCTCCATCTCCTTCCCGGTCCCCCGGCACCGCCGCTGCTAACAGGGATGGTTTCTACTTTATTAATTGGGTTCGGATCAAGAAAGGGGGGCGCCATAAGGTTTTCCTTCCCTCCCAAATACGTCAAAGACGAAAGGGAATGGCACTGACTTCCTTTAACCGTCTTCCCGCAAGGGGCCCGAGGGCGCCGGAGCAGCTCAAGCTGGACTGGGACTCCGGCGCCGAGGTCCCAGGGTCCCACCCGCAGCCCCACCTCACCTGCCCGGTCCACTGCGCCCGACGCCCTCCTTCCGGTGGGGCGGAGGCTCCAGGGTTTCCCAGGCCGCCGGCCAGGGGGGCGGGGCTGCGTCCCAGGTGGGCCGCCGGGGTCCGTCCCGCGCGCGGCTTTGGCGGGAATGTTCCCAAACTCTTTGTTCCTCAGGACGGGGGTCTCTGGCCCTGAGTCTGTCCAGGCGGAGGTCTCGGCCCGGGCTCCTGTCCCTTTCCCGGTCCCGGACCCCCTCCCTCCGCTCGCCCCCACTTCTTTCCCGGCGTCGGTCCCCGGCTCCGTCCCGCCGTCGCTCGGGGTGGCGGCCTTCGTCCGGGCGGGGCTGCCGGTCTGGGTCCCGCTCTCTCGGCCGGGTCCGGGGTTCGCGGGCGCCCGACGTATCTCCCATGGCTCGATTCCGTGTCGCCGCCCCGGAGCGACCCGAGGGCAACAATCACCACAAGTTTCCAGGGCAAGTGGCCAAGCCCGGGAGGGAGTGCGGCGGGCGGGGCGGGCGGGGCGGGCGGGGCGGGGCGGGGCGCTCACCTGCGCGCACTCGCACTAGCGACCCCGCGGGCCTGGAGCGGCCACCTGCGCGCCGCGCCGCCAGGAGGCGCAGCCGCGCGCCGCCCGGGCGCCCGCGGAAGTGGTGCGCGCGGGATGGGAACCTGAGGATTGTGTGCTGTACCTGCCCGGGGGCGGTCGACCGCCACCCACCGCGCTCGTCTCCCCTGAAGTATCCCCCCTGCGACCCCGCGAGGGGAGCGGCGCAGGGAAACGAGCGTAGCCTCAGCATCTTGGGTTTACTTTCGCGGAGTGTATCCATCCACGCGCTCGCTCCAGCGTCCGCTCAGCCGCCCCTCCTTCCCCTTACCTCTCCCTTGAGGTCAGTACGTCGATTGCAACGGTCCCTGAAGAATGTTTTGAAAATGACGAACCACAACACAATTGACCGCTTTTTAGTTTGCCAGCTAAAGATATTTAACATGTAAAAGTGCCACCTGTGAATTAATTTTTCAACAAACGTCTGTGAGCACCGAGACAAGCAGGCAGTAGAAATACAGTGCGAACTCGACCAGTGTGGTGGCGGGGGGCGGGGCAGGTTTCTTGATGTAGATCTAGGAAGTTGAGTCCTGGCTGAGAAGGAGGAAGCTTGAGGGGAAGCTGGGAATGTTCCAGAAAGTGAAGCAAAGGACTGCAGAGTCGGGCTAGAAGGCGGCGCTCCACGGAGTGGGCGGGGATGAAATGAGGCTGAGGCAGAGCAGGCAGGTGGTGTAGCCTCTCGGTGGTGAAGACTGCATTCTTACCCCAAGAGACGGATTTCAGGTCAGGAGAGGGCTTGCTCTGGTTTATGTTTCAAAAGATTTCTCTAGCTCCGGTCAGCCTGGCTTCCGTGAGGAGGTCGGACTTCAGGAGGCCAAGGGCAGAGGCCAGAGATGAGTTAGGAAGCTACTGGAGCAATCAGGGTGAGGGGGTGGGCGAGTCTAGGTTGTAATCCGATGGAAGAATTTATAAGATGGGTTGGATGTAGGGAAGTGAGGAGTGCCGTTTACTGAGATGAGAATGCTGAAGCAGGTCTGGGGAACATTGGGGAGTTCCATTTTGGACATCTTAAACTTAAGGTGGCTACGATTCACCCGGGTGTAGCTGTCCGGTGGCAACGGGATAGATGAATGAGTCTGGAGGTGTGTGTTGGGCTGGGGGTGGGGGCGGAGGCCGGGGCTGGAGATGCACCGTGAGAGTGAGGAGTCTCACCTACATAGGGCAGGAGTGACTGGGGAAAAAGGCCTTGGGCAGAAGTGAGCAATGAGGAAGGAGGAAGCCCAGGAGGGTGGGGTCACCAGGCCTGTCTGCCCACAGGGACATCCACCCTCATCCCACAGGAGTGCTGCTATGATTTCCACCAGCCTTTCTTCCCGGAGTGGAGAGGATGGGGTTGAATCAGAGGACCTTCCAGGAGCATTTATTTGAGCAAAGCCCTGTTCAAGCGTCCAACAGCTATGCTCTTTGACCCCTGGTCAACAAACAGACCCAGGATGGTTGGTGAAGTGGCCAAGCCTTCCCTCTTTCAGACCTTCCCTCTGGGCTTCTGGAACCCTCTTTGTAAAGACATGACCTCGCATACCAGCTCACCTTTTTTTGTTTCATTTGTTTTTGTTTTATACACTAATTATTATCACGTTGCCCCATTTGTTCTGCTTATAGTTGGAAACGTTTTTGGTGAAACATGTGATTTTAGGTTCTGCACACATGGCTCTTCCCCTTAAAAACTTCCATGTGTACCTCCAGAGAACAATGTGCTCCTAAATAGCCACATTACAAGCAAGGATCACAGTCCAGAAACTTAATATTGATGTAATATTATTACCAAAAATACAGTCAGTATCTGAATTTCCCCTACTGTCTTAAATAACCCATTAATTTTTTTCGATACTTAAAAATTGCCAAAATTTGGCTAGTGAGGGTCCCTTCAAGCTGCCCCCTATGTGCTTTAGGCCTCAGAAGTAATATCTTGATGTGTGCCTCAGTTTTTGTGGGTTCAGCTTGTGCCTCAGCTGCCCTGCCTCCTGGTCTCACCTGCTTCTTCCCTGAGGACTTCACATCCCTTGATGCTCCCTCCAGTGGAGAATCCTTGCTTCCAAGCTCCACGTAGAAACATCCTGTTAACTTCCATATTCAGAGTCATCTCCTATCCTTTTGAGGGTTGTCATAATGAGGTTATACAGTGGCCTGGATGGGCCAGAGACCCAACATGACAGTAACTTAAACAAACATGATAGAGGTGTATTTTTCTCTTGGAAAAGTCAGGGCTGATCTGGTGACTTTGCTCTGTGAAGTTCTCCCGAGTCCAGTTTCCTTCTAGGTTGTTCTGCCACCCTTAGGTGTTGCCCTCATTGTCAAAGTCTGAGATGCCTCACCGCCGTCTGCATCCCAGCCCACAGGAAGGAAAACATGAGGACCAGGAATGGCTCTCCTCATTCCTTGTGAAAGTAAGACCCACATGTTGCAAACATCACTTCTGCTCACATTATATTGGCCATAGGTAACTGCATAGGACACTGGGATGTATAGCCATGTACCCTGCTAAAAGTTGGGGGGGTGGTTATGCTATGAGAATGAGGGGGAAAAGTCATGGTGGCAGTCAGAGTTTTTGTCTCAGGGCTTACTCATTCTGTTTCTTCTCTGCTTTGATGATGTCACGCAGAGTCCCCCTGGACTCTTCATGTCTTCATGTCACTGAAGACTTCAGTGCGTCATTGCATCTCAAGCCCCACCCTTGTCAGCATTGAGGCTACAAGATGAACACATATGCCTCACTTAATTCCAAGACACTGCACCTCCTCTCCTCTTCAACTACATGGCCTTGACAGTGTGGAACACTATCATCACACACAACTTTCCATCTCTGAAATGTTAAGCCCAATATCCCTTGTTTCCATGGTGTTAGTACTCTCTGCTCGTCCAATTTCAAATGACCAGTGGTTTAACCATTGGCTCATAAGACTTCCTGAAAACTTAACAGTTGGCTCTTGTTAGGTGGTGTGAGCTGGCAGCTGCCCACCACTGCTTTCCTTCCACATACACCTGTCCTTTGACATCACTAGGACTCCGTGGGCCTTAAGTTTTTCATTTTTCCCCTTCTAACAGACCTTATTGGCCTTCCAGATATTTTGCCTCAGTCTAAACCCCTTGATGAACCACCTGAGCTGCCTTTTCCTCAATGCCTTTGATAACCTCCTAGCCCTCTCCTTCCAGCCCAGCTGCTCAGCAAAAATCCCACCCCTGGATCAATCCACCTTTCTAACTTCTGGGCCCAGCCAGGCAGCGGACAGATGGGGAAACACACAACCTGGTAGAGAGGGGCTACTACCAATTGACCAGCCCCAACCTCCACAGAGCCCTCAGTGCTGCCTCAAAACATTTTACTCGTTCTTGGGCAGGCCTTTGTGATTGCTGGGACAAAGAGAATTAGGACTGGCCATGTAATTTGCAAAGCCCATTCAAAATAAAAATGGGGGCTTCTTTCTCAAATGTTGTGAAGAATTCCAAGATGGTAACAGGAGTGCAGGAAGCCAAACATGGGGCTGTTCTAAGGATGGGACCCTGTGTGACTGCACAGTTCATGAGCCTGTAAATCTGGCCCCGAGCAGAATGTGGATGAAGTGACATTCAATGCCTTCTGGGGTTTGTCATAAAAGGAAGCACCACTTCTACCAGGCTGTCTCCAAGGGAACTCTACCACTAACCCCAGCCACAATAATGTAAGGAATCCTAGAGTACATGAAAAATCCATGTGTAGCTTTCAGGGAAGGCCTTTGTTCAGTGGTTAATAAAGAAGCAGCAGCAGCCATGGGTAGGTGTTCTGGTGCTCAGTTTCTACCATTGGGAAGATAAGCCATTCCCACTGGGCTCTTCCAAATGCCTAACCTGCAGAATCCATGAGTATGATAAATGGTTGTCTTGTGCCTTTAAGTGTGGGGGTGATTCGGCACTCAGTAAAAGATAACCAGATAAACCTCCATTACTTAGCCCACAAAGGCCTCTCCCTTTTTTAATTACTGCAACTTTGGTTCAAAACATGCATCTCATCTGTTTTCAAAATGTGAAATTATACATACACTTATTTGTGCTGTCTGTCCCTCTCTCTCACCTGTCAGCTCCCTGGGATGATCTCTTTGCTGTTATGCATGACATGTAGTTGCTCAGGAACTGACTGCTGGGTAAAAAAATATAGTTCTTAGAGATAAATCTGTGAACTCAGGAAGATGATAGGGACCTTATATTTTCTATAGCATAAGGTGCCAGATGGCATAAGGTACATTACAGTAAAACAATGCTAATATGTGTACTTTTAAAAAGTTGTATTTAAAGCCCTTGCTGGTAGCTCAGTGGATAGGCACCAGCCTATGAACCCAAAGGTCGCTGGTTCGATTCCCCCATCAGGGCACATAACTAGGTTGTAAGCCAGGTCTGTAGCTGGAGGCAGGTGAAAGGCAACCATATATTGATGCTTCTCCCCCTTTCTTCCTCCCTCCCTACCCTTCTCTCTAAAACTAATGAATAATATCTATTTAAAAATAAATAAAATAAAACTTGTATTTATTTTTATTTTATTTTATTTATTTATTTTTTAAGATTTTATTTCATTATTTCCAGAAAGAGGGGAAGGGAAAGAGGCAGAGAGGGAGAGATACATCAATGTATGGTTGCTTTTCACCTGCCTCCAGCTACAGACCTGGCTGGAGACCTGATTTGCAACCTGGTTATATGCCCTGGCTGGGGAATCGAATCTGCGACCTTTGGGTTCGCAGGCCGGCACCTTATCCACTGTGCTACCAGCCAGGGCTAAAACTTGTATTTATTTTTAAAGAGAGAAAAGGGAGAGAGACAGAAACATTGATTTGTTCACTTAGCTATGCATTTGTTGGTTGAGTCTTGTCTATGCTCTGACCGAGAATCTAACCCACAACCTTGGCACATCAGGATGTTCTAACCAACTGAGCTACTCAGCCAGTGCTTAATATGTGTAGTTTTAAATAAATTAATCTAATGAGTAAGGAAGGAATAAGTAAAATCAGGAGGGCAGTTGCGAGTTAGAGCCCAATGAAAGTATGATGGGTTTATTTAATTTTAGTTTAGCTTATGTTCTTTTATTTTAGTGCTTATGAAAGAGGAGGTTAGGAACCAATGCCCTGACCTCTTTTTTGCCTTAGTTAAAACTACAACATTTTTTGGGTCATTCCACTATTCTTCCAGGAACCCCTGGACAGACATTATGTGCCTGGTGAAAGGTTATGGGGGCAGGAGCTGTTTTCTGAGGAAACTTAAGAGTTCAACCAAAGCAAAGAGCACAAATAGCAGAAGACCCAAGAGTGGAGAAAAGGAAAATACTTTCAAAAGAGGTAAAATGCTGATTTTCATTGAGATATAATGTGAACATGTTAAAGATTAAAAAAAAAAAAGATTTTGTATATTTATTTATTTTTAGAGAGAAGGGAAGGGAGGGAGAGAAAGAAATCAATGTGTGATTGCCTCTGGCATGCCCACAACTGGGAACCTGGCCCGCAACCCAGGCACGTGCCCTGACTGGGAATTGAACCAGTGGCATTTTGTTTCACAGGCCTGTACCCAATCTAATCCACTGAGCTGCACCAGCCAAAACTAAAGATTTTTTTAAACTCAAAAAACCCTGAGGGAATCAGGCAGATATTACAGCAGGTTCAGGAGAGAATCTGAAGAACAAGGCCATTGCAGATCAGAAATAATGAGATGAATGTACAAAGGAGGCAAGACTGATTTCTTCCAAAGAGGGAAAGAAAAGTTGGCTGAACCTCTACCAGACAGAATCAAATCTGCATGTCCACAAGCAAGAAGTTTTTGCATTGCCCTTAATTACCTATGACTTACAGAGTTATAAAAGTTTACTATTAAGCACAATAGTAATAGTTTCTATTAAGCACAAATGTAAAGGCATTGCCTTTGCTTAAACTGGAGAAGTGAGATAGTAAATGGTCTTAGAGATTTTGGGGTTTGAAGAAATGCAGCCTGAGACCAACCCTGAGGAGAAACAGGGTGCACCTGTGGTCCTGACTCAGCAGGCTTGGGAAGGAGGCTGGGCATCTGTGGTTTTCAAGAGTTCCCTGAGGCACTCCATTTGAGAACCATCTCTGAATATGAGTACCATTCAATTTCCCCTCCTAAAAAATAATTCTGAGCCCTGTCTAGTGGCACAGTGGATAAGGTGCCGGTCTGCAAACCCAAAAGTCGCTAGTTTAATTCCCAGCCAGGGCACATAACCAGGTTGTAAGCCAGGTCTCCAGCCAGGTCTGTAGCTGGAGGCAGGTGAAAGGCAACCGTACATTGATGTTTCTCTCCCTCTCTGCCTCTCTCCCTACCCCTCTCTCTAAAAATAATGAATAAAATATTAAAACAAAACAAAAAAAAAAGAGTAATTCAAATACCTAAGTTTTTTGTTTTGTTTTGTTTTGTTTCTTAAAAAGTAAACATTTCTATTGGCTTGGGTACCTTCTGTGCTATTTGGGGATCTAACTCTTAGGGATTTCCTTGAGCCATCCCCATCAGGAGATGGTCCTTCAGGTGTGGGGATCAAGGATTAATCCCTATACATTCCTCATGGGATCTTCTGACACTCTTGGGGCTTGTTGTCAAACCCCAGACTCAAGCTCAGGTGGCAGAGGGGACTTCTGACCCAGATCAGCCTGCAGCAAGGGCAGAGCTGGCCAGTAGGGGGCAGTGTAGGCCCAGGCTCCGGAGACTCACTCAAAGCCTCTCCCTAAACCTGAGCTTTTCCTTGCGCAATTAAACCGAGGTGAGGATACTTCCCTCATCACAGGCGTGGTAGGGAGCACACAGTTGAGTTCAATGCCATCTGAGTTTCGCGTCCTACATAAATGACCTTGGAAAGTTACACAACCTCTGTCTGTCCAAGGGTCCTCTTATGCAAAATAGGGATAAATGTAGCCATCTCATAGGATTATATAAATGTGTAAACATCTGAAGCAATGGCTGGCATGTATTAGTATTATGAAAGTATCGGCTGTTACTGTTGTCATTGTTATCGTTTATTAGGCACTGTGGATGCCTAAGTGAATAAGACACTCCTTAGCTCACAGTTTAATGTGAGGGGTAGAGAGGATTATTGCTAAGAAAATGAATGTGCATTGGCGTATAGATGGGGTATGGAAGTAAAAGTGACCAGAACACAGCTTTCCAGAGGAAGGAGTGCCAGGTAGCAGCTTGGGGCTTGAGGAGCCAAGTTAGGGGGCAGCACTCTAAACAAAGACGGCACTACCAAAAAAAAAAAAAAAAAAAAAAAGCAAGCTGGTTTGGGAGCTTCAAGGTCAAATGTTTCCATTTGGTCCAGAGTGTTAGGAGCAAGGAAGGAAGTAAAAGAAAAAGAGATGGGAGAGGTAGGCAGGGGCCAGATCCTAATAAACCTTGAAAGTTAGCCATATAAACTTGAACTTACTACCATGGGCCTGGGGTCTTCAAATAAGTGCACACAATCTCCACAGCACAAAATATGGAGCCAATATATCCATATAACTAAAACAGTTTATAATCTATATTTTCAGAACAGACCTCGTGTGTGTGTGCGTGTGTGTATTGTAAAATTAATGTAATATAAATAACCATTCTCCTGACTGTAGACTATTTTCATTTTTGCATATTCTGTTAAGGCTTTGTCTGAAAAAATTTTTTTTGACTTGAAAGGTACTTTTTAAAAATAATTTTTATTTCTATGTATTTGAATATTGTTGTCATTATAATACAAGTAAAGTTTTGCAGTATGACATTGAGAAGTGTATGGTCCCTGGAGACAGGTTTCTTGGGTTCAAAGCCAGCTTCTACCACTTACTAGCTATGTGACTGTAAGACTATAACTTAACCTTGCTATGCCTCAGTTTCTTTATCTGCAAAATGAGGATACTAGTACCCCATAGGTGTGTCGTGAGGATTGATTGAGTTAATATACTTAAAGCAGTTATAATGCTACCTGATACATAGAAAGTGCCAAATGAGAGTTCACTGTTGTTACTATTATTTTCTTTAGTATTATGTCATAAAATACTGTAATGGGTTGTGTTGCGTCTTCCCTCCAAAAAAAGAAAGGTATACTGAAGTCTTTCTTAATCCCTGGTACCTCAGAAAGTGACTTTAGTCGGTGATAGGATCTCTATAGAAGTAATGAAGTTAAAATGAGATTATTATGGTGAGCCTTAATCTGATATGACTGGTATCCTTGTAAAAAGGGGAAATTTGGACACAGAGATAGACATGCACAGAGGAAGGCAATGTGAGGAGACATAGGAAGAAGACAGCCAAGGAGAGAGGTCTAGAAGAGACACTTTTCCTCACAGCCTTGCTGACACCTTGACTGTGGACTTCTAGCTGCCAGAACTGTGAGACAATAAACTTGTTTAAGCCACCTGATTTGTCATATTTTGTTGTAGCAGCCCTAGGAAACTGATACAGACACTTTCCTATGGTGGTATATCTACCTTTATAATTATTATTATAAGTATTATAATGAGTACTTATTCTCTGAATCGATGTTACCACAATTTATTCGCATTTAGCTGTTCCCCAATTATGGGCATTTAGATATTATCAGTTCTTCAGTATGACAGCTAATGCAGAAATAAGTTACTTCTTTAGGATAAATTCTCAGGAGTAGAATTCCTGGGGTCCAAGAATATGGATCTTTTTGCATCTAAACATGTCTTCCACTTTGTTTTCCTGAAGGGCCATGCATGTGGTCTGTGTCTGAAACGTGGTCAAGGCAAATTAAGGCCCTCAGTGTGATTACTTGTCTCTGCTCCAGGCCTGCCCAGGGCTTTATGCATTTCATAGTACTCAGTGAAGAAGTCATGAGGTGATGGTTCTCTGAACCTCAGAATGTCAGTAATGACACATGTATGATAATAAAACACAGGTTCCTCCATGCTTTTCATCCTAATCCTTTTATCTCAGTAAACATGTAGTACATTGCCTCAAAAAGTGACTCAGAGAGAATCCACTGTCCCTTCTCGAAATAGCACCTGCATCAATGGATGGGCATGGGGTCCATGTGTTTTACCTCACACTGACATCAGCAATATGCCCTATCCGGTCCTCAGCCTCATGTTGACCAGCACTTGGGTGTGGGTATTTCCCAACTTTGGTTTCACAATGTCCCAGGGAGGATGGTTGAGTATAGGAGCTGACCTTAGACCAGAGAAGGTGGAGCTCTGGCTCCAAGAGCCAGCTTCCTGTAAAATCTAAAAACAAGTGCTTGTTGAGGATGTGGAGAAAGGGAAGCCCTAATACACTATTGGTGGGAATGCAAACTGGTGCAGTCACTGTGAACAACAGTACAGAATTTCCTCAAAAAACTAAAAATGGAACTGTCTTTTGATCCAGTGATTCCACTGCTGGGATTATACCCGAAGAATTCTGAAACACCAATTCAAAAGAACCTATACGTACCCCTATATTCATGGCAGCACTATTTACAATAACCAAATGCTGGAAACAGCCTAAGTGCCCACTGGTAGTTGAGTGGATCAAAAAACTGTGGTACATTTACACAATGGAATACTGTGCAGCAGAAAGAAAGAAGGAACTCCTACCCTTTGCAACAACATGAATGGAACTGGAGAGTATTATGCTTAGTGAAATAAGCCAGTCAGTGAAGGACAAATACCATATGATCTCACCCATTACAGGACAATAATGAACAAAACTAACAACAAGCAAAACAGAACCAAATATATGAATATAGTGAATAGCCCTTCAGTGGTCAGGGGGAAGGGGTTTGGGGGGAGGGGGTAGGAAGAGGCAAGGAAGGGGAGCAGCTTAGACAAGAACCTAGTATAAAGGAACCATGGATGTGGACAACAGATGGGATTGACTTTGGGGGGAATGTGTGGGTGGGGAGGGGGACAGAGGGGAGCAAAAAGGGAATGGATGTAATACAACAACAATAAAATTAAAAAAAAATTTTTTTTAAAGCCTTTTTTTTTTTTTTTTTCTTGAAGAGAAGGGAAAATTGTGATAGACATAGCTTGAAATGCATGGAGAAGCGCAGTTGGAAGAGGAGCTCTACTGGAATTTTCTTCCAACTCTGCCTATATCAGACCCAGTTGAGAATTTTCACTTACTAATATAAAGTCAAAATCTATGAGCTTGCCCAAGTTGTCATTTTGATTAGTTAGGGCGTACTTTTGGTCTGATTTATTTGACACTTGTAAATCACCTTTGTTTTTTGAACTTTAAAAAAAATGGAGATGTGTAAATATGCCCATATTTTAACCTCCTGGTGTAAGTAAACAGCCACCTCTACATTACAGTGGACTGTTTATGTAGTTTGTGGAACTAACACTGTGTAAAATCAGTTAAACAAATATGACCCTGCCCTCAAAAATGCACAAATGTGAAAAAATACCACACACACACGCAGAGGTACCTATGCTCTTCAATAGTCCACACTTTGGCAAAAATGCAAACCAGAAAACATTGATCAAATATTTACAAGACATGAAAGCATACAGTTAATAATTTTCATGTTAGGGTTCAGTGACATCTAAGTGGGAACTTAGTGGTAGTTGAAAAAGCAGTAGAGTCATAAAAATTAGTAACTTTTATAAACAAATATATTGGTCACTTTGATAAATTGATCATATATACAAAGTCTCTTGAGAAAACACTGCTGTTGAGTACCTGTGCATATATTTATAACTATTATTGTGTGTGTGTGTGTGTGTGTGTGTGTGTGTATGTGAGTGTTTTAAAGGAGACTGTTTCCTGGGAAATCTCCAAACAGCTGGTACCCACTTGCCTTGTAGCTACTGATTACTGGCCTGACGGCAGGCAATGTTCCCCCACCACCTCCATAGGCCTGGTGCCCTTGTTTACAGGAAACTTGGCAGGACCAATTTCCAGTCACTCTTTTGGGGTTCTTCCCTCACTCTCTATGTTGTGAGGTGGCCCTTAGTTATTCTCCATACTCATTTATCAGAATTTAGCTCTCCCTTAGCCCTCTGATTCTTATTTTGTGGGGCGGGGGTTGAAAACTAGATCAATTCTGTGGCACATGCAACAGGGTGCAACACTGAAATCTTTGAGCCTGCCATTTCTCAATGTTTGTTCAAGCGGAGGGAAGGAACTAGAACTGATCTTTTGTTCCAGGGCACTGAAAACCCATTTTGCCAACAGAGGGAATGAATCTACTCATCTTCAGGTCTGAAGGACAGCAGGTTTTCAGGGCGGTTAAATCCAGCCTTCCTTTACTCATCCTCTTGACAAATTGACTCCTTCAAGTTTAAGTTCAAGGGCTGACTTCCTCCAGGCTTATCCTGCACCTGCTACAGATCTTCACAGTGGCATGCATTGCTTTACCAGCCTGTCTCTTATCTGTCTACCCCAGGCATCTACCACAGTGCCTGGCACATCAAGGACATGGAATAAAGAATGAAAGCCAACCTGAGCAGACTAGCTCTGCCTTCTTTCTACCCCTTGATAATGAAGGCCAGAAAACTAAATGGCCTAATGAACCAGGGGGTAGGGAGGGTCACTTTGGTCATGGAAGTTAAAGATTTTTATTGATTTATTAACTATTATTTAAGTGTCATCAACATTGCATAGGATGGTTAGAGGTAACGTAGCCTGGTGGGTAAGAATGCAGATGCTAAAGCAAGCTTCCTTGACTTAAATTTTGACTCTGCCATTTCATAGCTGTGTGATCTTGGACAAGTTCCTTAACCTTTCTGTGCCTCAGTTCTCTCATTCATAAAACAGGGCTTATAATATTACCTCTCTATGTTGATCTTGTGAGAATTAGATGAGTTAGTATGTGTCAAGAATTTAGAACTTGGCAAAGGTATAGAGATGCTTGATCAGTATTTGTTAATGAAAAAAAAATATTTTTTAATTATCAGTTCATTGTTAAGATGATGCTTAATACGCCTTCATTTTTGCAAAAAAAAATTTTTTTTAAATATACTGTATTCATATTAGGAGGAAGGCGGTAAAGACAACTATGAGGACCAACTAGTTTTTCATCAAGGCCTTCTTCTCACTGAGCCATGAGGCACCCCAAATGCTGCTGCCTGTTCATTTCTGCATCTTCTCAATCATTCCTTTCTTGTATTTGCCCATTTTCTTTTCTGCTTGGTGAGATTGGCTTTATGTTCAAGCATCTTTTTGTGGTCTTTGTCTAGCTTTGCTGAGGACATGAATGTGTCCTACATGAACAGTTATGATTAGGTTCCTCCTGCTGCACTCAGTGCAAGTGACATAATTCTCCAGTGAACCTGGGCCACTTGCCAATTTGCTGCCCTTTATAATGTTCTTACACAACCTGAACTTCGTCATCCTTTCAGATGGGCAGGGATCGAACATTGAACTTCTGTCTTAGATCTTTGGAAAAAGGAGAAGATATAATCTTCCTGATAATATGGGAGGGTGCATTCAAATGCCCTTTATGGTTCTTGCTTAATTTTATGTTTTGGTTAAGCTAAGTATTGAAAAGTATTACTCTCTGGATTGTTGCTGATTTTAATAAATTCCCATTCTGATAACATATTCAACACTAGAAGAGTTCATACAAGTAAACAACTTTGAAACAGCACTTGACACAAATGTTCAATAGATATTAGCTAGTATTATTATTCATTTAGCAAATTTTGGGGGGCATCTACTGTAAGCTAGGCACCAGAGGAACAAAACAGGCAGAAATGCTGCCCTCCCAGAATCAACATTCTAATGAGGCAAGCACACAATCAAGTAGAATGTGTGAAAAAGTGTACTGTATTTTATAGATTAAAAAAAAAGATTTTGCCCTGGCTGGTAGCACAGTGGATAAAGCGCTGGCCTGAGAACCCAAAGGTCGCAGGTTCAATTCCCCAGCCAGGGCACATAACAAGGTTGCAAACCAGGTCTCCAGTCAGGTCTGTGGCTGGAGGCAGGTGAAACGCAACCATACATTGATGTCTCTCTCCCTCTCTGCCTCTCTCCCTTCCCCTCTTTCTGAAAATAATGAAATAAAATCTTAAAAAAAAAAAAAAAGATTTTATTTATTATTTTCAGAGAAAGGGGAAGGGAGAGAGGCAGAGAGGGAGAGAAACATCAGTGTATGGTTGCCTTTCACCTGACATTCAGCTACAGACCTGGCTGGAGACCTGGCTTGCAACCTGGTTATGTGCCCTGGCTGGGAATTGAACCAGTGACCTTTGGGTTTGCAGGCTGGCACCTATCCACTGAGTCACCAGCCAGGGCCATATTTTATAGATTTTAAGACATGATATTTTAATGGGTCAATATCCCAGAAATTGAGATGCATCTTCAAACTGATAGTGTCTTACATTTATAATTGTTGGCATGTTCTTTTATGTCTAAAATGATGATACAGAGTTTGATCAATGGCATCTTAGACTTGATGTAATGTGAGAGCATGTGAGATACAATCCTAGATATGGGATAGAGGTCGGGGGAAGAAAAGGGAGGAGAGCAGGGAAGATTTGCAACTTAATTATGGTATGTCCCTGTGTCTTTTTACATTCATATACTTTAGAAGTCAGAGGTCACAATTTTTAAATAAAATCACAGTTTAAAAATGTTATTGTGTTAAATGCAATGAGGTATACTGGAGGATGGGATCATGGGATTGAGATTCAGTGGCACCCTTTTCAGCACATCTATTGTTGGTTTGGTTTGATTTTTTTTTTTTTTTTTTTGGAGGTAACCTGCTATTATTCTTCCTTTTTAAAAATTAAGGTACAAGCCCTGACTGGCAGCATAGTGGATAAGGTGCCAGCCTATGAACCCAAAGGTCGCTGGTTCGATTCCCAAACAGGGCACATAACCAGGTTGCAAACCAGGTCTCCAACTAGGTCCTCATCTGGAGGCAGGTGAAAGGCAACCATACATTGATGTTTCTCTCCCTCTCTGCCTCTCTCCCCTCCCCTCTCTATAAAAATAATAAAATATTTAAAAAATTAAGGTACAATGTAAAAACAGTAAAATACACTCATTTTGGTATATAGTGCTGCAGTTTTTCTCAAATGCATTCAATCATACAACCAGATATACCACAATTCCTATATGTAGCCATCCCTTCCCTAACCCCCAGCCCCTGGGAAACCACTGGTCTGTTAACTGTCCTTGTAATTCTGCCTTTTCCAGAATATCCTGGAATAAAAGCTTTTTGAGTCAGGCTTCTTTCATTTAGCCTCATAATGCATTTGAGACGTATTCATGTTGAATATTCATTCTATTATATGAATGTGCCACAATTTATTTATTCATCCATGAATTGAAGCACTTTTACTATTGTTGATAACTACAAATAAAGCCACTATAAAGATTCACATACAAGGTTTTTATATGAACATAAGTTTTTATTTCTTTTCCTAGGAACGGGATGTCATTTCTTAAGGTTGTATGGTAAGTGTATATATAACATTTTTAAAATTCTCACCTGAAGATATGCTTACTAATTTTTAGAGAGAGGAGACAGGAAAGAGAGAGAGAGAGGGAGAGAAACACTGATATGAGAGAGAAACATAGATTGGTTGCTTCAATATACACTCTGATAGGGGACAGAACCCGCAGCCTAGGCATGTGTCCTGACTGGTAATTGAACCCATGACATTTTGGTTTATGGGACAACGCTCCAACCAACTAAGCCATACTGGCCAGTGCAAGTGTATGTGCACCTTTGTAAGAAAATTGTTTTTCAATTCAAAAGACTCATCTTGAAGGAGATCATCAAAGAAAGCTGTTATATTTATGGTACTTTCAGGACGTAGCCATTGGCCCTGGCTGGTGTCTCAGTTGTTTAGAGCATTAGCCTGATACACCAAGGTTGTGGGTTCGATCCTTAGTCAGGACATATATAAGAATCAACCAATGAGTGCAAAAATAAGTGTGATAACAAATTGATGTTTTTTTTCTCTCTCTAAAATCAATAAATTAAAAGATGAAGTGACCACTAGTATCACAATAATAAACAAATTTGGTTTAATAATTCATCATATATCACCTTGGAGGGGACTGAGGGGCTTTTCTTTTTCCTCACCTGTGACCTTCCTCTGCCCTACTCATTTCACATGGAAGACTAGGAGGACTGTGACAACAGAGAAGGACTCCGTGCTCAGCCTCTGACTTCCAAAACTTTTGATCCTCTCTGCTTTATGAAAGAAAAGAAAGGATTTTCTTGGCAAATCAAATAAAGGGGCATAGTTTATCCATATGCAATGGATTGATTAAAAGAGACAAAAGGAAAAAAGCAAACCAGGTTGCTCTGAGGAGGAATTGAGAGTGGGAGATGGGCAGGGGGTGAGAAGCCAGGAACTCTGCGGCCCTCCTTGCCTTTCCCTAACCTTCCTGCAGAAGACTTCCCACCTAGAGACTGAACTTGGAGGACTTCAACAGCTCTCACTAAGGATACAGAAGGTTGGCCTAGTTTGTGGGACCAGGGGAGCGGGGAAAGAAAGAGGGAGGCTGCCTTAGCCTGGGCACAGAAGCCCAGCAATCAGGTGGGAGTCAGTCTAATCAGCCCAGAGGACATTCGTCCACATGGGGATGGTCTGTGGCTGCCAAATTCACCCGTTACACTTGTCTAAGACAGGTCTCATAATGCAGCAGTCAACTGTTCTAGAAGTAACTTCTATAACAAGAGTGAGATTAAAAAAAAAAGATTTCATATAGTTTTTAGATAGAGGGGAAGGGAGGGAGAGAGAGGAAAAGAAACATCAGTGTGAGAGAGAAACATTAACAAACTGCCTCCTGCGCACACCCTGACAGAATCGAACCTGCAACCCGGGCATCTGCAACCCAGGCAGGTGCCCTGACCGGGAATTGAACCAGCGACACTTCCCTTTGCAGGATGACTCCCAACCAGCTGAGCCACACTGGTCAGGGCCAGAGTGAGATATTTTAAAATAATAAGTTAAACTTTTCACATTTCTCTTATAAAACCTATCAGGGTCCTAGAGCCGTACCCACTGAAATCACTGTTCCCTCAAATCATCCCTCTGCAGGACTCTCAGATGAGGGAAGACCAAGGGAGCACAGCTGGATTTGAAGGTCCTTGGGTGAGATGAGTCAGAGTATGTGTAAAATCCCTGAGGGGTGGGCTTGTTTCTTGGGGGCAGCTGCAGGGCCCTCCCACCAGCATCCTGGTGTTATAGACTAAGACAGAAGGACAGCCCCTTGAGTTTTATCCGCATCTCTGTTTGTCCCTCTGGTCTGTGCCCAGCTGCAGCAAAGTTGAGTGACCCTGCTGACCTAATGCCAGCAGCCACATGCCGTTGTGAGGTTTATTTGGTTTGGGGTCAGGATCAGTGCTGATGCAGATGCACACTCACACCCCTTCCTGTCCAAAGGCATTCATGTAGACGGCAGGTTGGCACTAGAGGCTCAGCCTGGGGCTGTGAAACAAACTGCCCTGTGCTTAACCAGCAGTCCTAGTTAATCCTCTTGGTAGCAAGACTGGAACACTTTCTCCCTTACTACATCTCCTGCTCTCTCCGCTTTGCTCACTGCAGTTTACTTGCCTGGCTATGCCCAGAACATGCCAGGTGCAGTCCCACCCCCAGGCCTTTGACCTTGCTATTCCCTCTGCCCAGAATGCTTGTTCCCCCAGCCATCCACAGAACTCATTCTCATTCTTCATTCTCATCTGCCCTTACATGTCTGGAGAGCGTTCCGGTGACCATACACAAAATATCACCCCTTTTAATCCCACACCCTGATTTATTTTTCTTTTGACATTGATGCCTCCTAACATGTTTCTTTGATCATTGCTTCTCTACCCCCATAAGAATGTCCATTCCATGGAGGTTTGTTTCCTTCATTACTGTATCTCCAGCGCTTGGAACAGAGGCTGGCTCATAAGTACTTGTTCAGTGAGTGAAAGAGCTGTATGTGATAAGTAGGCATAGTGCCCCACCTGCCCCGCCTCTCCAGGTTTGACTTGGTTCAAACCTGAATTCTATAATCTTGTCTCATTCCTTTTCATTCCCTCTCACCCAGTCCTCCAACTGAGAGTGCTATGTATCCTGTAGCCCTCTTCTCAAATGCTAGAGACCCCACTGTGTTTCATCATTGTTTTGATTTGAGCCTTGAGAGAACTTGATGTTTCCAGACTTGGATTGTTCACTGTGGCTTGGCACCCATTGGTGGGTCTCTCCCTTGTGTAGATCCCAGCAGTGAATCTGGATAAAGTTTGCAGAGTTACATCACCTCTGGCAATTGTTTCCAGGCAGAATGTTGAAGGGGTGGCCTTGAGTCCTCACTGGGGGATGGCAGCCGCAAACCCTTTAACTTTTGATCATTTGATGCTTCTCAGCTGAGAGGATTCTTTAGCACTGCAGACCCATGGAGATCTACCAGGACTTTCTATAGCACAGAAGCCAGGCTCAGCTCCTACCTCATCTGAAAGGAAGACCCTATATTACCCACTAAGGCACAGGGCAAGGATGCTATAAATGGAAAGTCTGGTCTTGTAGCTCAGAGCTCTCACTGCAGAGAAAAATGCGGGTCTGAGTAAAAAGCTAAAGACTGAGTCTCCTAAGCTCAGAGGTCCCAGAAAGGTCAGGAAGAGAGAGAAAGGTTATGTAAGTCATGTCATTATTAAAACTATCCCTTTAGTTGGAGCTCAGAGATCAGACTTGATGAGAAAAGAATCTCTCCCTTTTTCTGTGTGTGTGTATGTGTGTGTGTGTATTTATATATACACACTCCTCTTATATATAGAACTAATTAGACCTTTACAAGAGACTCTGAGTTCTCTTTTAGGTACCACCATCCATGACATCTTTCTAAGAAGGACAAGGAATTAAATGTAAAAGTTGGCCAGTTATAGGACCTTTGAGAAAGTTACAAAAATCCAACTTGCTTGACTTGGAAAATAAAAAATGTATGCTTTCTTGAATGTATGAATAATTCACTGTGCTGCAAAACAACCCTTTCTGTTACATCTGTTTTTTCTTAGTCAGTACAGAACTGATTGATTGATTGATTGATTGTACCCTTATGATGGCATGAAGCCACAGGGAATGGGTTCCAGGCTCCTTTTCATTGGTTCTCACACAGTGTGCGTCTCTGGGTGGGGCAGGCTGGCACTTCAGTTGAACTCAGGTACCTTTCTCTTTGGCTCTCTTCCTTTCCTGAGCATTTTCTTTCACACATTTCAGGAAGCTATCTTGGCTTTTAAGATTTCTTACTATGTTCAGTCGATACATTAATTCTCTTGGCAAGAATCTTGTTCTTAGCTTGTTTGTTTATAACAACGCCCATCATGTGCTGGGTGACATTGTAAACTCTGTCAGTTTTGCCATGGGAACATCTGAGGGGCATATTTTGAACAGTGCCCATTCCCTGATGTCTATAAATATAATCTTTCTTGTAGATTTGCATATACTCTGCCAAAGGAATAACTCCAGGCTTCCTAAAAGGCCTAGAGAAACCCTGGTCACTGTTGCTCTGTTGGTTGGTGTGTCATCCCGCAAACTGAAAGGTCATGGGTTTGATTCCGGTCCCGGCACATGCCTAGGTTGCAGGTTTGAGCCCGTTATCAGGACATATATGAATGTTTCTCACATCAATGTTTCTCTCCCTCTGTTTTCCTCCCTTACCTGCTCTCCAAAATCAATAAGCAAGCATGTCTTTTGAGTGAGGATGAAAAAAGAAATAAAAAGAAAAGGCCTACAGAACATATAGTGGATGTCTCTCATCTTTCCCTTTGTTAATAATTTTGGCAAATTACTGGAAGATGGGGAGAGGATAAAAAAAAAAAATTACTGGAAGACAGTGGTTTCAGCCAAAAAACATGCTACATCTGTTCTTGAAAGTAGCTTGTGAAAAGTGCTGAAATAGGTGACTGAGTGCTGTGTTTAAAATAGGATAGACAGAGACCCATGTAGACAGGATGACTGCAAACAGATAGCTTTCAGGATTGTTCCAATCCCCATCACACATAGGATTCTGGGATCCAAGTTGATGGTTAGAGTGGGATTTTTATTACCAGACACTTTTGATTGTGGTCCATGGGATTCCAGGAGGAAACATGCTGCATACAACTTGAAGACAGTTTAATAAAGGAAACCTAGGTATCTGGCATATAATACTTTGTTTTGGCTCTCTTGTGGTTCTGAGGGTTGACTGGGAATAGTTGATCTTGCTTGTGATTTCTCATGCAATCATAACTATCTTGGTGTGTTGTAATCTGAAGGTTCTGATGGGCTAAACATCTTACATTTGGGCAAGAGGATGTTGCTACAACCATGGATTGCCTTATCCATCAACATAACCTAGCCAGACCCCTCTGCCTTTCTCATCTCTTTGCCTGCTATTCCTTTCTTATTCATAGTGCCCACCACTTGCTGTCAAGCATGTCAAGGCTTTCAGCATCTTATTTTCACAGCTAGAGTCTCTCTCCCTTTTTCTGAACAAATCCTCTTTGCAACTCAAATGCAACTTCTTCAGGGAATACTCCTTCAATGTCTGTCTTCACCTTGTGCTGTTCTTCCTGCCCTTCTCCTCTGCGTCACTGACCCTAATAGCAATTTAAATATCTATTTATGGAATGATTTGCTTAATGCCCATCTCAGTCATTAGACTCCAGACCCCTGAGAGCAGGTTCTGTATCTTCTTGAACCTCACAGCCATGGAACTTCAAGCATTGCCTAACATAGTGGGCACTCAGTGAATCCATTAGTGAAAGAATATGGTAGAAAAATCAGCAATGACTTCCACAGAGGTGGTCTTTTGGTGTTTTTTAAAAATGCATTTTCAGTTATAGCCATAATAGGCAAATCCATTGAGTTAAAAAGTAGATTAGTGGTTGCCAGGGGCAAGGTACAGTGGCGGGGAGTGGGAAGTGACTACTAATAGATAAGGGTTTCTTTTTGGAGTGATGCCAATGTTGTGGAATTAGATAGTGGTGATGAGTGTACAACCTTGTGACTCTACTAAAAACCAGTGAATGATACACTTGGAAGAGATGGATTTTATGGTATATGAGTTATATCAATTTTTAAAAACACAGTAAATGTATATCATTCCACAAATAATGAGAAATTCTGATCTAGAGATAGGCTGAGGGACTGGAGCATGGTTTTGACTCTGTAGTTTGTTCTGAACATCAGAATGGCACAAATACAGAATAATTTCCCAAGAATCTAGGCTTATTTGTTCAATGACTCCCTTGGCGAGCACAGAGGACACTCATTCTTGATGATGACATAATCAGAGCAGGATTGAGGTTTTAGCTATCCACAAGTGAAGGAACACCGAGTTCTGGCACATTTCAAGGCATGGTTTTTTTCAATGGTTATGCAAAGCATCAAACAAACAGGATGGTGCTGTTTGCTAGACGTCATGAGAGAAGTGGCCAGCAGTCACTTCAATCAGCAAATAGATGGAATTTGTATTTCCTTTTGAACCTTTAGAGCACTGATGTGAGGTGAATGGCCATTACATTAATAGGTGCATGGGTCTTCCCTTCTAAGCATGAGAAAAATATCAGATGACCACAAATTGGGGAACATTCTGTATCAAAACTGCCAAGGTCATAAAAAATAAAGTCTGAGTGACTATCATAGACCAGAGGAAATTATCTAAGATTAGATTAGATTCAGGAGACATGACTGCTAAATATAATATGTACCTGGATAGGATCCTGTAACAGAAAAGAAGGATAGTGGAAAAACTAGTGAGATCCAAATAAAATGTGGAATTTAGTTCATATTCATGGAACAATGTCTATTTCTTAGGTGTGATTAAAAGTGTATCATAGTGATGTAGCTGTGAAAAATAGAGAAAAACTTAGTGGGGGGTATGTGGGAACTCTGTACTATTGTAACTAAATCTAAAACTATTCTAAAATAAAATTTTAGTTAAAAATTAAAAGCTCAATCAGGTTCACTTCTCTGTTCTGGTAGTCTCTCTGTCTAGTTCACAGGTTTGTGGGGAGGGTTGTTTATTTGTTTTTGTAAAAATTATATGAGCTAATGAATGTGGGAACAAATGACAAAGTTCTATGAATTAAGATGGCATTGTCAGTGATTAAAGTCCAACCTAGCTTCCTAATCCCTCCTAAATTCCCTACCCAACCCTAACTACACAAAGGCTTTGATTTTCCCTCATCTACCACTCCTTCTACCATTTCTTTCCCTCTGATTTATGTACTATCCATTGCCAACTGGTGAGCAAGTATTGAGAATGGCCCATACAAAGCTCCAAGCAAGAGGGTGGGGAGAAGTACGGGATGAGGGGTGCTCCTCTCCTTGTACTTCCTCAGGTAATTTAGGGTCTACCAGGGGAATTAAAACATCTGCACCAGTTGATGAATGATCTTGGTAATGATGGTTCAGGATGAGATGACACAAAATGGCTGTTAAGGATATAAGCAGTAAAAGGCCAGTGAATAGTCCATGCTTAATCTACTTAGTGAATTCATTATTTTCTTAAAGTCATCTATGGCTGGCTATCTCTTCATGTTTTCTTTGTATTTATTTTTTGCTATGTATTGAATGAAGGACTATATTTTTCAACTCACTTTGTCACCAAAAGAGAGATAGATTTGTATTGTGAGATCTGGGACCAAATGGTGAAACTGGATCTCCAAGTCACTACTCACTACCTGTGTGACTCATTTTCACCTGTAAAGTGGGCCCTCCTTCTAGGATCAACATGAGGATTATGAGCTGAATCAGGTAGAATGTGTCAAACAGTGAGTGGTAGGGGATAGATAGTTGCTCAGTGAGTATGTGCTGTTATGCCACTTTACATGGGTAGAGAAATGAAGGGTGTGATAAACAGATTTGTAAAAATGAAGAGCTCAAGGTTGTAGGCAATCGTTAAAAAGTAAGTTTATAAAAGTGTTACAGTTGTAGGAAAATTTTTTTTCTTTCAAATATTTTATTTATTATTTTTAGAGAGAGGGGAAGGGAGAGAGACAGAGAGGGAGAGAGACATCAGTGTATGGTTGCCTTTCACCTGCCTCCAGCTATGGACCTGGCTGGAGATCTGGCTTGCAACAGGGTTATGTGCCCTGGCTGGGATCAAACCAGTGACCTTTGGGTTCATAGGCTGGCACCTTATCCCTGGTGTGCCACCAGCCAAGGCTGGAAAATTTTCATATCATCATGTAAAATGAGACTCATAGAATAGAAAATTCTGATATATAAAGCCTGTGGATGTACATATGCATATTTAAAAATGTTAATTGTTAGGAAAATGGTTAGCTTTTAAATATACATATTTAAAAATGTTAATTGTTAGGAAAATGGTTAGCTCTGGGTCATGGCAATATTTAAAAAATAGTTTTTGAGCTGGGCAAAGGATAGAGGGAGAATTAGTGTTTAAGGGCTATAGGCTTTCAGTTTTGCAGTATGAAGAAGTTCTAGAGATAGTTGCATAACAACTTGACTACAAATACTTAACACTACTTACTGAACTGTACACTTAAAAATGATTAAGATGGTAAACTTAACATTATGTGTTTTTTTCCACAATTAAAAAAAGAATACTTCTCTATGACAAACACAATAGTTTTATATTTAAGAAAAAGATCAGTGGAAGACATTCTTTGAGTTTTAAATGGAAGTCTTAACTGTGGCTGGTTGTTAAAGCTTTTTGTGAGTACTTTTGTAGTTTGTTGGGCCCTGGCTGCCAGTGGAGTTTACCTGGTAGCAATACGGCTTCATAAGTAAAGCAGAGTCCTCTCATTTGTTCCTGTCTTCTCCCCAGCCCCTGCTTTCTACTGAGAGAAAACATGGGCTATGGAAGAGGGGTGTTATCAAAACTGTGGTTTGTCTGTTTCTCCTTCTGACCTGGTTCAGTCGTCAGCTACTGAAGGAGGACAGATACAGCAGCCCCTGCCCCCTTCATCCACCTGGTCCTGTAGATTCTGCGTCAGCTGCTCTATTTGCAGACCACCCTCCTCAGTCCTGTGCTGCTGAATGTCCTTTGATCTGTAAACCTGAGCCTGAGCCAGACTGGTTGAGACAGAGGAGTCTGGGCTGATGATCTCAGAGCCACTGTTTTGTTGTCCTGTGGTGGTTTCATAGGCCCGGGTCTAACCTAAGAAAAACTGAGTCCTCCTGCAAGACGGGTGAGGGATGAGAACAGATAATTCGCCAGTCGTGAAGAGCTAATAAATACATGAAAAGTGATCAACCTCACTAAAATAAAAAGAACAAATAACAGCAACACTTTAATACTTAATGATTTTTAAAAAATTAAACCGTTACCAGGATTTACAAACAATTACTGATAGGAAGGTAAGTAACCTTTCTGAAAACAAGCTGGCCATGTGTATCAAGAACTATAAAAATGTTCATTCCATAAAAGGATAGATTTATTCCATAAAAGCCACAGGAAAATTCAGGAATTCAGCGAAAGGTAAAGGTTAATTTCAAATTAACAAGAAGAGAGACTTTCATTTTAAACGATATTGAGCTCAGGAAAGACCCTTAATTGCAAAGCTATTTAGAAGTGTTGGAAAAAACATAACAAAATGCTTGAGCTTCAAAAAAGGGAACAACCCCAGGGGCCAAACAATAAGGACTGAAAACCAGTGACAAGGACGGGCTGACACTGCTGCTGCCCTGGATTATTTGAACAATCTAAGGCTCCTGTTTTAACTTCAGGTTTGGGTAGGACACCAAGCCTTCAGGCTGTGTGGGTGTGTGGGAGGAGTTGAGCCTGAATCTCATGTGTAGCTGGAATCCTTGAAAGTTCAAACCTTGAGTGGAAGAAATCAGCTTCTAAGTTCAAGAAAATCCCACCCTTGCTTGACTTGACTCTTGCAAAAGCCAATATTAAGAAGGGTCTTAACCTCTGTGATTCTGTGTGACCCCTCAAACTGGATATGTTATCCTGGCAGGTAGTCTGAACTCCAGGAGGTTCTCAAAATAAGACATATTTATATGTTTCTTCCTAATAGCCTATCCATTGACCAGGTCTACCAGTATTTGAAATGTGATTCTACTTCCAGGAAACTATCCACAAACTACAAGATACTTATAAAAATTCTCAATCATAAATAACAACTGTTTTCAACATGCTTTATTTGTAATAGAAAAACATATTTGGAAACTGCCCATGTCCAAAAGGGTGGAATGGAGTGAAGTTGATCTCAATGTTTTGTATCCATTAAAAGGAGTGAAGTTGATATCAACACATGAAAACAGAAAGAGCCCTGGCTGGTGACACAGTGGTTAAGGCGCCGGCCTGCAAACCCAAAGGTCCCTGGTTCAATTCCCCAGCTAAGGCACAGAACCAGGTTGCAAGCCAGGTCTCCAGCCAGATCTGTAGCTGGAAGCAGGTGAAAGGCAACATACATTGATGTCTCTCTCCCTCTCTGCCTCTCTCCCTGCCCTTCTCTCTAAAAATAATAAATAAAATCTTTAAACAAAGAAAGAAAGAATACCTGCACAGCTTATTTGGATGTTTTAAAGAGTAATCTATGGAAGAGCATTGTCCAATAGAAACAGAATGCTAACACATAGCAATTTTAATTTTCCTGGTAGACATATTTAAAAACATAAAAAGTAATAGGTAAAATTAATTTTAATAATATACTCTATTTCACCCAATATATCCAGAATACTATTTAAGCAAGTAACCCATATAAAATAATTGATGAGATATTTTACATTATTTGTACATGTCTTTGAAATGTGATGTGTATTTTACACCAACAGTACATCTTAATTCAGACAAACCACATAACAAGTACTTGACAGTCACTTATGACTAGTGGCTGTAATAAGAGACAACACAGCTATGAATCAAATGTATAGTATGTACATGTACATATAAGCTCCAAGACCAGCTTAAAAGAAATGTATAGGCCCTGGCTGGTGGCTCAGTGGATAAGGTGCCAGCCTGTGAACCCGAAGATCGCTGGTTTGATTCCCCAACCAGGGCACATAACCAGGTTGCAAGCCAGGTCCATCCAGGTCCATAACTGGAGGCAGGTGAAAGGCAACCATACATTGATATTTCTCTCTCTCTCTCTCTCTCTCTCTCTCTCTCTCTCTGCCTCTCTCCCTTCCCCTCTCCCTGGAAATAATAAATACAATCTTAAAAAAAAAAAAAAAAGGTAGTATATAGACATAGGAAACACATGGTAAGATAACATAAGAAATGGTTAACATGCCTAACCATTTCTCTGGAGTGGGATTATATGGAAAGAAGATATTCAGAGTTTAGTTTATAAACATCTATATTTGAATTTATTATGTGAGTATATATCATACTTTAATTACTAGGAAACTAAAAGTAAAATGTTTATTTTCTTCAATGTAGTAAATCAATGTATAGAAATATTTATCTTAAGGAAATAATAAATATATGAAACAACATTTATGCAGAATTACTTATAATTATAAAAACTAGACTCCGGCCCTAGCTGGTGTGGCTCATTGGATTAAGTGCCAACCTATGAACCAAAGGATTGCTGGTTTGAGTCACAGTCAGGGTACATGCCTGGGTTGCAGGCCAGGTTGCCAGTTTGGGGCACAGGAAAGGCAACCACACATTGATGTTTCTCTCTCTCTCTCTCTCTCTCTCTCTCTCTCTCTCTCTCTTTCTTCTCTCTCTAAAAATAAATAAATAAAATCTTTTAAAACTTAAAACTAGACCAAAACCCTGGCTGAGTGGCTCAGTTGGCTGGAGCATTGCCCCGTATACCAAAAGGTCATGGGCTCCATTCCTGGTCAGGGCACATAACTGAGTTGCAGATTTAATCATTGATCTGGGTACATTTGGGAGGCAATCAATTGATGTATCTCTCTCACATTGATGTTTCTCTTCTCTCTCTCCTTTCCTCTCTTCTAAGATCAATTCTTTTCCCCTGGCTGATGGCACAGTGGATAAGGCAATAGCCTGCCAACTCAAAGGTTGCTGGTTTGATTCCCAGCCAGGTCACATAACCAGTTCGCAAGCCAGGTCTCCAGCCAGGTCCGTGGCTGGAGGCACATGAAAGGCAACCATACACTGATGTTTCTCTCCCTCTCTGCCTCCCTCCCTCCCTACTTCTCTAAAAATAATAAATAAAATCTTTAAGAAAAAGTATTTTAAAAAGTAAATAAAATCAATAAAATAAAAAAAAAATTAAAAGCTAGATTCCACATCATACTCAACAGTAGGAAAATTATTTAATAAATTCCTATATTTGATGATGGAATGCTTTTCATAACATGGGAGAATATTCATGCTACAGTTTTAAAATTCACAAAGCAAAAGCTAAGCAAAATGAAATCTATATATGTTCACACAAAAACTTGTATATAAATGTTAATAGTGGTATACATCATAGTAGCCAAAAAGTGTAAACAAACCAGTGTCCACCAACTGGTGAATGGGTAAACAAATGTATATCCATACAACGGGTATTAATCAGCCATAAAAAGGAAGGGCATACTGATACAAGCATAATGTGGATGAACCTTGGAAATATTTGCTGAGTGACAAAAGTCAGACACAAAAAGCCACAAATTATATGAATCAGTTTATAATGATGCAGTTTATATGAAATGTCAGGAATAGGCAAATTCATAGAAAGAGGAAATGGGGAATAGCTTTTTTTTTTTTTTTTTTTTTTTTAAGATTTTATTCATTATTTTCAGAGAGAGGGGAAGGGAGAGAGGAAGAAAGGGAGAGAAACATCAATGGGCCTTTCAACTGCCTTCAGCTACAGACCTAGATGGAGACCTGGCTTGCAACCCAGGCACATGCCCTGACTGGGAATTGAACCAGTGACCCTTGGGTTTGTAGGCTGGTGCTCAGTCCACTGTGCCACACCAACCAGGGCTGGGAATAGCTTTTTAATAAAAGTGTTTGGAGTTAGATGATGGGGATGGTGGCACAACATTGTGAGTGTACTACAAGCTACTGAATCTTCCACTTTGAAATGGCTAAAGTGGCAAATATATGGCTATGTGAATTTTATCTTACTGTAAAAAACTGTGTAGTATGAAAAACATGTACTGTATTTGTCATACTATAAGACGCACCTGACCATAAGACACACTTAGGTTTAGAGGAGGAAAACAAGAAAAAAAATATTCTTAACCAAATGGTACTAAAATATTCAATAAAATAAAACAGTAGTATTTCAACCATGTAAAGTGAACAGCGGTCAACAGCGGTATTAGGAACCATCATCACTGTCATTAACAGATGAGGAGAGACTTTAAGATTCAAATACTCTTCTGGTTTTCTGGGAACCCCAAGAACTCATCATCGCTAGTGTCAGAATTTATGAAGCTCAATTGTTCACAATCACTGATATCACTTTCTTTGCTATCTTCATATGATACTATCTTCAGTTCCATCTAAGGCATTGCTAATGCCGTATTTTTTAAATGACTACAAATGGTTTCATTGGTTTCATCCTTCACTGAGTGCCATGATGTTTCACCCATTCACAAACTTGAGTGATAGTGGGCCTCTTCATTCATCCAGTAGGTGTCAGGTCACGACTACCAGCAGCCATCCATTTGTTTTCTTCAGGACTCAGATCATGAGTGCTTCCTCAGTGCCTTTCAGCTCTGGGGCCCGGAAGCAGGACCCTCCAGCCCTCCCAACTTTCTGCCCTAGACTCTTCAAGTTGTAGTCCTGACTCAGGTCTTACGGCTGGGTCCAGGGTGTTCCCATCCAAGAGGCTTGATGCCTAAGGTAGAGCTGTTGGGAGCAACCCCACATGAGACAAAATAGCCCAAGCTAAATTACATCCCCCGACCCCACAAAAAAACTACCATTGTAATCGCAACTACCCAGTCTGTTCCAACATCTCACACAGTGCCTAGAAAGTGTTAACACGGAGAATTCCAGATGTTTGATGAGGACAAATTCCCGATTTGGTCTGTGGGGGTGGGAGTAGGGTCTGAGGTGAGAAGCAACACAGAGTGAAAAGGGGAGGAAAGAAGAGGACTGGCTACCCAGGTCTTAACCGAACCAATAGCACAAAAGTTTCAGGCCCAACGCCCATTGTGGAGACTATATCAGGAGTGAGGAATTGCATCAGAGTTCACTATCAGTTGTTGGAGAAGAATTAAAACAGCTTTCTGGCTTGACTACTTGGAGGCTGCTTGCTTCTCCTTTTTTGAAAGGTAAAATTTCAAGCCTTGGCTAATGTGGTAGTGGTGACCAGGGTGTATTTGTGTGTGTTGGGTGGGCAGGGGATATTGACTTCTTTTTCCACAGGGAAGAAAGATGCTTATAGGGTAGTACTTTATTTTTACCAACAATAATATTAGTACTAAACATCGAACAATGTGGAATGATTCTTTCTGGTTCTGTTTGCAGAAGGCAAGAGGTAGTCTATTGATGTATTAGGGGAACTTTCACCTGGACAAACAAACACTGCATGGGAAAAAGAAAATGCTTACCCTTTAGTTTAATAGTTTTCCAGTAATTTCTCCTCAGTTTCATGGTTAAACTTTTATGAGGATTAGGGTAGCAGATTGTGAATTTCAATAGATTGTTGTCTGCTAACATTATAAAATGCTTCTTGCTGTATTTTCTAGCTTAGCAAAAAGTCTTAAAATTCCCTTCATTTATAACAGAGCTACTGTTCATGAGAAAGCGGCAAAACAAAGAAAAAAATTTGGAAGAAGATACCCAATGAAATCACCCCTGATGGTATTGAGTTCTTGGTATCCCAGGGCCCTCCGTTTCTTCCCACAGGCTTTGCTAGCAATGGACCCATATGTGATTCAGATGACCGGCAAGGGCAGCCTGACCCCCGTCCTGGACATGCACGTCAACGTCAGTGGCAGAAGCTCTATGCCAGGCAAAGGGAAAGGCAGGAAGGCCAGGTGGTCTGTGAAGCCCTCGGACATGTCCAACAATACTTTCAATCCCATCCGGGCCATTGTGGACAGCATGAAGGTGAAGCCAAACCCAGACAAAACCATGATTTCTCTGTCAATCGGTGAGTGGGGGACACTTGATTGAGGGGTGGTCATTGTTCTCACCCCCCTCTCCTTGATGGATGGGAGAAAATGGAAGTGGAGGGTAAGTTTGAGCACTAGGCATGGAAGAATAACCTCTTGGTGGCTTCTTTCCCCTCTCCCATGAACAGGGGACCCTACTGTGTTTGGCAACCTGCCTACAGACTCTGAAGTTATCCAAGCAATGAAAGATGCCCTGGACTCGGGGAAGTATAATGGCTATGCCCCCTCCATTGGTAAGTATCTTCTGAGACTCTTAACTGGTGGTTTCCAAATCTTGAGTGCTTTTCCAAGAGGAATAAATTTCTAGCAACTTCCCTTGCTTTCTGGATGCATAGTTCCTAAGGAGAGGCTAAGTTAAAATCGCCATTTGGATTTGGGGAAGTGGGTATTAGAATGCTTAAACACAAGCTTCAAGGTCCAACCTCTTTCCTGGTTTTCTTTGGCATACTGCACCTACCACCCCTTGAGGCTCAATCACATACTTATTTCTCAAATAATGCTCCTGTCCTGTCATTGCTAATTCTCAAACAAAGGCCTTGAATTTGTCTGTAACTGCTGGTTTACTGATTCCTCTGTATCCCAAATTAATTTACTTATTGCCCTATATAAACAGCTGCTTGGCTTCATTTCTTCTTCTCTGTGTATTCAATGCTTATTATTTTTAAAGATTTTATTTTATTACTTTTAGAAAGAGGGGAAGGGAGAGAGGCAGAGAGGGAGAAAGACATCAATGTATGGTTGCGTTTCACCTGCCTCCAGCCACAGACCTGACTGGAGACCTGGTTTGCAACCTGGTTATGTGCCCTGGCTGGGGAATCTAACCGGCAACCTTTGGGTTCGCAGGCCAATGCCTTATCCACTGTGCTACCAGCCAGGGCCCAATGCTTATTTTAATTATGGTCCTGATCACATTCCCAATGATATTGTAATTGTTTCATATTAAAGAGGAGTAAACAACAACAAAAAAGAATGGATTGTTCAATCAAAGAATAGAAGGTTGTTTCTAACAGAAAGAAATTTTTATTATTTAGGTTTAACTCTTTCCACCTACAAAACATTTCTACTCTAAACATTTTGGTAAAATAAGTAACTCCTCAACTTTGTTTCAGTGTTGTACATTTTCCTCCTGTGTATATGTGCACACAGAAGCATATTATTAAGGTAGAATAAAAATTCATTTTCTTGCTAATACAGAATTTTTTGAAAACTTCAGAAAGGTTTCAGGGACTTTTATTTTCCCCAAAATTAAATGTGGAAGTTCCCACACACTGGCTTTTTTTTTAAGATTTTATTTATTATTTTTAGAGAAAGGGGGAGGGAGGGAGGCAGAAAGGGAGAGAGACATCAATGTATGGCTGCCTTTCATCTGCCTCTAGCCACAGACCTGGCTGGAGACCTGGCTTGCAACCTGGTTATGTGCCTTGACTGTGAATCGAACCAGCAACCTTTGGGTTCGCAGGCCAGCACCTTATCCACTGTGCCACTAGCCAGGGCTCAGGGACATAATTTTTAGGTTGATTATTTACATTTTAGAAACTTTCATATAACAAAATCAAAAGAAAATGAGACTAAAAGTTAGGTTATAAAAAAATTTGTAATGACTTTCATAACCAAAGCATTAGAAAATTGATTCAACCTACAAAACTAAAACCAAGTCTTTTAAATATTCAAAGGATGTGAACACTTAAGCCACAGAAAGAAACAGTATATTTTGGAAAATGCTCTTTCTTATTAGTAATTAAAGAAGTGCTGATTTATATAACTATCATTTGGCAGTTTTGCAAAACATGATCATTTGCATGAAACTGACTCTACTTCAAACTTGTAAGCCAACATTTGGAAATAATGTATAAGAACAGGATTTTAAAGAAAAAATTGTACAAAACACTAATAGGGATATAATGTGAAAAACTTAGAGTGGACCCAGTGTATCACACTCAATGTTTATAGCTTTTAAAAATAATAATAATAATAATAAGTCTTTGGAAGGTATTTGGGAATAATCTAAATCTTGTATTTATGGAGAATGAATACACAATTATATAACCAAGATAATGCAGAGCATTTTATAGCTTAGGGAGCTCTTTCTTGTTATTTCTGTATTTGTGCTTATTTTAAAATTTTCAAATATGAAACTAATCTCCTTTCTTTACAGTGGCTGAGAGCTAAACTAAATAGTATATACTCTGAGCAGGGATAAAAGGAAGTGAGATCCTGGTACTTTATAGTATAGCTGTCAGTTGTGGGGTGAAACTTTCCAGCTTCCTCATTTTGCTCCTTTCTTCCAGGTTACCTGTCCAGTCGGGAGGAGATTGCTTCTTATTACCACTGTCCTGAGGCACCCCTGGAAGCTAAGGTGAGCCTTACACAAGGTATCAGCTCTGAAGCAATATTGGAAAAACTATATCCTTTTCATTGTTTCTGTTCCATGAGGTATAAAGATTTCAAGGGCAACAAAATCTAAGGATGGTCTCCCTTTAACAATTCAAGGACTTCTCATAACGTCATTACAGAATGATACTGATGTTGCATACACCTCATGTGGTGTTTGGGAGGCTCAAAGGACTCAGAGGTCACTCTCTGTTTGATTCTCTGCAGAAGATTATTGAAAACCAATAATTCGTAAACATCAAATAGTTCAAAATTTTTATTTTACCAATAGGATCTTTTAAAAATGTGTAGCTTCCCTCACTTACGTTAAGGTCACTCAAATAGGAAGATGGAGCTATCATGACATATTGAATTGATGGTAGTGCCAAGGTTCAATGCCACCCTCATCTCTGTTGTTTACTATGTGGGGTCCACATTTCCCAATATAAGAGATGCCTTTCATTTCTATTTCGGAGAAGAGCCAGGCTTCAAATCTCCAGTCAAAAGTAAGTAAGTAACCAGGCAAAAAAAGTCCAAAAAACACAAGGTCAAAAAGACCTCTCATGGAAGTGGGCCAAGTCACAGCTGACCTATTCTTATTTTAAGTGATTTATTTATTTAAGTGGTCAACATTTTCAACAGCCTTTAGATATGGACATAGATAAGCATGTTAATTTCTTTCACTTTTGGCTTAGTACCATCCCTACTATTTTACCTAGAATTTGTAAAAGTAAGTTTATTTTTACACCCCACTCACCTGTCTGATGATCTCTTTTTTCCTGTTGCTGTTGGAACCGCTAACAAAATGGACCATTTATTATTTTTGTTCTTCACAGGATGTCATTCTAACAAGTGGCTGCAGTCAGGCTATTGAACTTTGTTTAGCAGTGTTGGCCAGCCCAGGACAGAATATCCTCGTTCCAAGACCCGGCTTCTCTCTGTACCGGACTTTGGCTGAATCTATGGGGATTGAGGTCAAATTCTACAATTTATTGGTAAGTGACTTTTTAATTTTAGACATAAGTGCTCAATTACCACTCCTTAGAATTAGATGAGCCTCATCTTAGCAGAAAAAGATCTGGAAGCAGGTGGTCAAGATCACAGGCACATTTTATTACTTACATTACACCATTGAGTTAAATGAGTATTCTCTCTAAATTATTCAAAATCATCTTAGTCTCACCCTTTCTTCCTCCCCAGCCAGAGAAGTCTTGGGAAATTGACCTGAAACAATTAGAATCTCTGATTGATGAAAAGACAGCTTGTCTCATTGTCAATAATCCATCCAACCCCTGTGGGTCAGTGTTCAGTAAAAGTCATCTCCAGAAGATTCTGGCCGGTGAGTCCAGCAGACTTCACTTTACAGGGGAGGAGAAGGTCATGGAACCCTTGAGTCATTTCTTGGAAAGGGAAAAAGAGTGTCACTAAGTTCCAAGCCTAGGATGGAGGTGGGGGTGCTCCACTAGGGTCCATAGTGAATAGTGTGCCATTGGGATAGTCAGACTTGCCTAAAAGAGGGAGAAAAAGAGGAAATGGATTTGCTGCACCACCACTCTCACCATGTGGAAGACAAGGTCTGAAATATCTCATTAATTAAATAGCAAAGTTAGGCCTTGTACCCTGGAAGAGTATGATACAAATTTATATTTCTTAAAGAGGAAGATAAAGCCCCAAAACATGAAATGCAAAATACAATAAACCCAGGTAAATAATAAGTACAAAGGCAATGCACATGAAAAATGACTTCCGCATGTTTTTCTTATTTTCAGTGGCTGCAAGGCAGTGTGTCCCCATCTTAGCTGATGAGATCTATGGAGACATGGTGAGTCCTGGGCAGGATATCTCACTGCAATAATCTTAATTCCAAATTATTTCATGGGGACTTTAGAGGTGGTATCTAAAAAATCAGAAGCAACTCCTAATCATTTCAGTACAGCAAATCAATATACCTACCCTCTTCACAAATATATAGATCTATGACTCCTTAGCCAGTTATCTGAAATCCAGAAAGCTAGGAAAATCCAAAGATTTTTGGAATTCATTCTGTGGCAAAACCTGACTTGCCTGATAAAAATATACATGTAAATTTCTATTTTTCTCACTTAAGGATCTGTATAAGAATACACAGGAAGGGATAGAACCATTAATATGCTTGATTAGGGTGCTACCCCAGAGTGCTCTGGGGTGCTACATAATATATGGTACATGTGTTAAATAACTTTTCTAAAATCCAAATAATTCTGTAACATAATGATTGTGGACCCACATTATGTTTTTATATCTGTAATGCCAACAGTCATTCATTCTCTAGAACTGGCTTCAAGGGTTTGTTCATATTACAGGGCTAGGGTCAATCTCCTCATTTTAGGCTTCCTTTAATCCAGACCAGACACAAGGTTAAATGTCTTTGGAAAGTCCCCTTTAAAGCCTCTTGGTTTCCCAGTCATGCTTCAGTGTAGGGATGAGCCCCCAAGTGATATAGAGAAAAGGATAGGAGGCATGGGGTTTGGGGAAGAGTAAGTAAGAAGGCAACTACAACAAGCCCTTCTCCTCCTCAGGTGTTTTCTGATTCCAAATTTGAGCCTCTGGCCAACCTCAGCAGCAACGTCCCCATCCTGTCCTGCGGAGGGTTGGCCAAGCGCTGGCTGGTTCCTGGCTGGAGGTTGGGCTGGATCCTCATCCATGACCGAAGAGACATTTTTGGCAATGAGGTGAGAGCAGTGTGATACGTCTGATTTTGGGATACACATTTACTTTACGTGCACAGTAGTTAGGAGGTAGGTTTTCTTTTCTCTTTTCTTCCTAGCCCTGTAGTTCTGGGTGCCTAGAAAGATGCTAGATAAAGATGGTATTACTTCCTCTCCAAATTCAGTTTTTCTGTACCTGGCTCAATGAAGAAGTCCCATCTGCCTCCATTTTTTGGACCACTAAAAAGAAAACAATAGTAGTAATACACCTAATATTGTTTGCAGGTGTACAATGTGCCAATACTTTATATATGTTATTTTAATTTAATTTCTCAACAACCCTCTGAGGCCAGTAAGACTACTATCTCCATTTTACAATTGAGAAAAACGAGGCACAGAGAAGTTGTATAATTTTCCCAGAGTCACACAGCAGGTGTGTAACAGAGCTGGGGTATGAACCCAGGTGGCATAATGTAAGAATGACACTAGACAACATCACTTCTCCAGAGAGGTAAAAAAAACTGATAGAAAGAATGATCCCAAAGCTGAGATGCTAACGAATGTGTTTGTTGGTGGGGGGCTTTCAGATCCGAGATGGGCTGGTGAAGCTGAGTCAGCGGATCCTGGGACCCTGCACCATTGTCCAGGGAGCTTTGAAAAGCATCCTACGCCACACCCCTCAAGAGTTCTACCACAACACTCTAAGCTTCCTCAAGGTAAGGGCAGCCGGCAGCCTTCTGCTTTGGGGGTCAGGGAATCAAAGCCACCAGTGGAATTTGGAATAATGGGTCCCCATTTCTGGAGCAATGTTCCATGATGATGCTTCCAAGTCAGGAAGTGACTTCCATGCACACATTTACCCTTATATTTCCGACTTCTGGCAACTCACTCTGCTCCTGGCCAAAAGCTTCAGGTGGCAGGTGTTTTTCTTATAGATTTCTTATGCCAGTAGGACAAACTTAGGTTCCTTGCCTTGATGTGGGCTCTCCTTTTAATGACTTGTTTTTCCATTTCTTTAACTTTTGATCTGCCTCTTCATGTAGTCCAACGCTGATCTGTGCTATAGGGCTTTGGCTGCCATCCCTGGACTCCGGCCAGTCCGCCCCTCAGGGGCCATGTATCTCATGGTAAGAATGTGGGTGGCAGTCACTCCTGGTTAGACAAAGGAAAGCCAGGAGTCTGCAGGGCTCACAAAAAGCTAGGCTCCTGAGCCAGTCAGTTTAGGAATTACCTTGTTCTGAATTGTTCCACTAACATGATCTAAGCTCAATGTTAAAAAAATAAAATAAAATAAAACAAAACAAAAAACAACACTCTTAAAAATAATTCCTTAATGTAGTTATTTCGTGGGCTGGGCATGCTAAATATCTTGCAATGGGAGGGATAGTTCCATGCAATCAAGCATTACCTGGCCATGAGGCTAATTGTGCCTTTTTTGAGAAATCCTGGCATTCTATTTCCAGCTTTCATTTATCAGCATACAGGAAGGAACCTTTCAATAAACTGAAATGTTAATGTAAATGTATTCTCCCTTCACTGTGGAAAATTCCATGAGCTCGTAAGTGCTAGAACTCATTTATCAAATTATTTATCCGTTGTAGAGTTTCAAGATATTTTTTTAGAGCAGTTAGGGAGTTGGCCTGTTTTTCCCTCCTGATAAGTTTGCCTCTCCCTGTTGTTGGTATAGGTTAAAATTGAGATGGAGCATTTCCCAGAATTTGAGAACGATGTGGAGTTCACGGAGCGGTTAATTGCTGAACAGTCTGTCCACTGCCTCCCAGCAACGGTGAGTGCTTACAACTCGCGCAGGACATTCTCAAATTTCTAGAGGAGCCTCAGGAGCTGTCTCTGAGCTGGTCGTTAGCCTGACCTTTCTTCCCCACAAAAGTTTATCTTCGTTTGATAAGATTCAAACTGATGTGTCTCACGACCTCTATTTAAAATTTGATTCTCTCTATCATTATCCCATCCGTACTGGGAAGAAAAGTTGTGATGGAACATTCTAGGTGAAGGGAAATCAAGTTTGCCCCACAAGTCCTTTTTAAGATGAATGAACTCAGTTTCTGAGTGTCCCAGGGATAAAGGGGTTGGGAACTGAGTGAATTGATAGCCCTGGGTAAATGGCATTGCTGCTTCTCGCTGATGAGCGCTATGGCCATTTTAGGGTATTTCATTACCAGATTCAATTGCTCTGAGAATAACAGGCTATTATTTTTGCAGTGTTTCGAGTACCCGAATTTCTTCCGAGTGGTAATCACAGTCCCTGAAGTAATGATGCTGGAGGCCTGCAGCCGCATCCAGGAGTTCTGTGAGCAGCACTACCACTGCGCTGAAGGAAGCCAGGAGGAGTGTGACAAATAGACCTGAGTCCATGCTCCTGAGTCTGTCCCATCCAGATAAAACAGGACTGGGCCCTGCTGCACCTCAGGGTGTAGGGTGCCCTTACTGGGAGAGGGGTCCAAAAAACACATCGAGGGTTCAGAATCACCCCCACTTTGCCCCAGCTATATCCGTATACACACTGTAAATCCCAGATTCTTGTCTCTGTTCTGCTGGGGTGACTGATTAATATGCTTCCCTTGTATGATCACTTCATCCTTTTTCTGAGTTCCAGGTGAACAAAATTTACCAGAAAGCAGTAGAGACAAGAAAATTAAGAGCTCAGGATGAGAGAAACAAAAGATTGAGAGAATTTGTGCCCCTCATACTCTCTCTAGTCAGATCTGAAGCCCAATTCTGTCACTGCCTTACTTCAGGTATAGAGTTATAATGAAAGCAGATAGGGACACATGTATTTGGTTAATTATATTCTAAATATATTAGGGTACTTTGCTAATTCCAAGGACCCCGTATCATTTTTGTTGTTTTCTTTTATAAAGGATTATTTGGTGATGCAAGTAAATATCCTTTAGTTGATTGACTTTCTAAATTTAGATATGTATGTATCAGGCTTTCTTAAAATGAAGATACATCTGTACTAAAGAGAGAGAGAGAGAGAGAGAGATTATAGAACCTCCCAGAAACACTGCTTTGTAAGGGCCACAAATATCCTCACTTGTCATTGTTATAGAATCATTATTACTTTGGCTGTAATGTTAATATTGATTTACTGATATATATATATATATAATATTATCTTTTCATATGTTTTCTAAGAAACATTTGTATTAACACAATCCTTTATTTTGCCAAAGGCATAAATTATTGTTTTCCTTTTTTAAAAAAAATAAAATTTACTATGTATGCTATCTTCTCCTGTGATGTGTTTTTTCTCTTCTGTGGGGAATTTCTATCCCCACATGCTGCTCATTGCTTAGTCTGATTGATGCCTTATTTCTTTGTAGATGTACTGATATTTGTGTCAGCAGAGAGGGACCAGCCTGGAGCTTGTCTGCCTCAGGCCAGCCTGTACTGAGTATATTGTTGGAAAGATTTCACAACGTGAGTCTAAGATGATTTTGAGAGTACGTTTATTAAGGCTGGGGACAGAAAAACAAAGGAAGGATTTAGGGGAGAAGAAGTAACAGGAGAGCCTAGATAATACTCCGCTTTGGCTCCCTAGAAAAGTTATAGGAAGGAAATGAGCCAAGGCGGGGCTGCTGTTGGTTTCGGAAGTGAGAGAAAAAGGGGGCCCTAGAGACAGAATTGGGGGTAAGGCTGGCTTGAGCTGCCACTGCCCCCTTCTCCCCTGCTCCCCTGGCTGCAGCTTTCCTAGGGACCCTTGGTGTTTAGGAGTAAATAAAAGGTTCATGCCTGGGAAGGAGTATGAGGGTGCTCTAGAACAGGCCACCCAGAGTCTTTGTCCTGAGAACTTTTTCCATTTTTTCTGAGGGTGAGAATCTTAGGGGAGGGTTTCAGCGGAATATTCAACTTTCCAAGTGCATTTTTAATATGCCGATGTGTCAAAATGAGTGCATAGGCTGCTTTGGGGATCTTTTTTTGAACTGCTATATTATTTTACTTTCATCTTGGGTCTGTCTGGCTTTTAATGAGGTTTTTGTTATTTGTTCCTCTTGAAACTGGAAAAGCTGATGTTCATGCTGCCTGTCACCTACCAGAGACAGGGGTTGAATTTTTATAGGTGCTTTATTAAAACAGTTGGAGATCTGAGAAGACAGTCAGTTTGTACTCTAATAGACTGCCTTAAATTCTTTTATAAAGGAGTCCTTTTATAAAGGGAAAAAAGTGTAGGTAAAGGGGTTGGAATTCAGGAGAAAAGTTAATGAGATAAAAGCTGCAGCATTCTTCCAACTGAGTCCTGGGCAGTGGCCTTTGTGTTCTGAGCACGGTAGCTTCACCCTGAGCATAATGGCTCAGATGCCATCTTGAATTGCTTGCAGTCCTCCTGAAGCTCAAAGGTGGAACTGCTTATAGTTACCTGGAGCCAAGGTGGTCATTCCTCGAGTTTCTGAAGCAATTGCTTTTTTACATACATTGATTACTAAACTTACTACCTGTTACCTGAAACTAAAATTTTCCAACATTTGGTTCCCCATTATTCTGACTTCATCTGTCCTTGGGCTAGCTGGCACAAATGGCATTAATTTGGTCTCTGTTCTTTTTCTATTTTCTTAGCCCAGAGAGTTTTAAGCTATGTATGGAGGAGAGGTATGAACCATTACCTCTCAAATGTCCTTGGTTAGGGGAGATAATGTCATGCAATTCACTAGGTGGCTATAAGTTTCCCCATTCCATTGGCCCAGAAGTTTTCCTAGCTTTTTACTATCCTGTCACATTTGGGGTGACTTAAGAAACACTATTCCTAAAATATTTTATTTGGGAGCTCAACTTCTGGCTTCCTTTAACTTCTGGCCTTGGATTTCACGCTTCCAATTTTTTGGATCCCTAGTCTCTGGTCCCAAATTCCTGCACTTGTCTAGATCCACTGAGGAATAAAGGTGAACTGGTTGACTCAGGGAAGGAATAATAGGTGTCCAGGGTCTTCTTTTAGTATGAGCTTTTCTTTTGCAGTTCCTCTTAGGCACAGTTGCCTACTTTCTCATCACCTTATTGTTTAGAGGAGGAAATCTGAAGTTATCTTACAATATTGGAGCAGGAATATACCATAAACAGCCTGGAGATTCCTCACTATGGGAACTTGTCCTTATCTGCAAGAGGCCTTTAGGCCTCATGGCTACCAGTAACACCCAATTAATTTCCTTTACAAAAATAAACATCAAAATGTCCCCATTTGGTGAGCTCACACTAAAATTTACCTTTCAATTTTCTTCCACAAATCCAAAAGGAATATACAATGATTGAGATGATAAAGGTTTGCTTCCTGTATGGTGCCCTGCTGATAATTTTCGGAAAATGTCTGGCTCCTCTTTTCCTATACCCCAGCTGCCTCCTCAACCCCCAAAGATCTCTGTCCAGAGATAAACAGGAAGACTTGCTGGTTTACACAAGACTTTTTTCTTCAAACATACATATTCTATTACTTAGTCTACTTAGACTTCCTAAGTTTCTGAATTTTCTTGATGTCTACATTTTGATGGAGTCGAACATTCAAACATTTAAAAATAATACATTCATATTGGTCTAACTTCAAACAATGCACCCTGATCACCAACCCATTCTTTAGGCTCGTCATCCCAGGATCTTCTCCCCTGAGGTAATCACAGTTAGCAGCTGCTGGTTCACTCTTCAAGATTATAGTGTACAAGGCCCTGGCTGGTAGCACAATGGATAAGGCACCGGCCTGCGAACCCAAAGGTTGCTGGTTCAATTCTCCAGCCTGGTCTGTGGCTAGAGGCAGGTGAAAGGCAACCATATATTGTTGTTTCTCTCCCTCTCTGCCTCTCTCCCCTTCTCTCTCTGGAAATAATAAATAAAATCTTTAAAAAAAGAAAAAGATTATTGTGTACATATATGTGTATATGCAAACGTGTTATGGGGGGTATATTTTTCCTTTTTTTTTCTTCAAAGTATTTTTCAGTTTTATAATTCAGTTTCCTATTGGAGTCCAAGGAGAAATGACATTTTTTTCTCCCCATTTAATTCAAGCCATAATACAATTTCTTCAGATAAATAACACATTAATTAGGAGTATATCTCATCAATATTTCCTGGTTGTGGGGAGGGGGGAGGCAGAGGCAAGGAAGGGGAGCAGTTTAGATAAGCACCTAGTACAAAGGAACCATGGACATGGACAACAGGTGGGACTGACTTTGTGGGGAGTGGGTGGGTGGGGAGGGGGACAGAGGGGTGCAAAAAGGAGATGGATGTAATACAACAACAATAAAATTAAAAATTTTTTTAATTAAAAAAATTATTTCCTGTATTTCCTTATGATCCCTGCCCTTAATACTAGACTGAAATGTTCCATAGCAACACACCTCTAACACACAGCAGTTACCTTATTCCTCTGCTCCAGACCATAAGGAAATCCCTATATGCAGCCTGGGAGACCCCATGTCAGCATCCCATGCATTCTCATGCTGTATATAAAGCTCTTCCAGTGATACACAGAGTTAACTAGATGCAGGTGTCAACAAGAATTTGCCATGTACCTCCCTCACTCCCTTTCCTTTCCTGTACAGTTTAGTAATGGTAGTTCAACCCACCAGTGGGGGGGGGGGGGGGGGGGGGGGGGGGGGGGGGGGGGGGGGGGGGGGGGGGGGGGGGGGCGGGGATGAGGCAGATGTACATGAACAAACAAAAGGGCTCTGTATATTACATTTTAAAGTATATTGTGAACAAATGTGCATTTTAACATCATATATAGATATTTATGTAATCTCTAAAGACTGAAAAATATGCAAGGATATATATCAAACCATTAGTGGTAATAAAAGAAATTGGGTTTAGAGAGAGGAATGGCAATTTTTACTTTATGTCACTTTAGGTCTGAACTGACTGAATTTGTTGTTACCAGCATATAGTCTATGTTTAAAAAACAAGTTTTTTTTTTTTTTAAGTTCTACTTTTAGAAAGGAAGATGACCTAACAGTAAGCCGTGATTATAGTTTAGTCATTCTTTTTTTTTTTTTCTAAACCAGGATTTCCATTTTTTGGTTATTGTTTTTCTAGACCTATAGTAATCAAAAACATTTTTCTGGGGGCTTGGGAAGAGCCATAAATGTGCCCCTCCTCCAGTTTTGGCCTCCTTCTACCACTTCCTTCCCTGCAGAACTTCCCTTCCCCCACTATTCTTTCTTTTGCCAGTCTTTTGACTCCTCACACATCACTTTTTCTCAGAACTACCAATTAATACTACTCTGTCACACTGCTAGAAGCAAGTACCTCAACAAATGAGCTTCTGCCCAATAGAACAAAACGCAGTTTCATGCCTGAGTGCAGAGAAGTGATGAGAGTGAGGTAAACTAATGTGGAAGGGCAACAGCATAGAACCACTTGAGGCATAAATCCCATCTCTGAGAATATTTTTCAAAGCAAATCACACCAAATATAAGTAAGCCACCACTAGCAAGTCAGATTGATTATTTTCAAATGTGATGGGGTTCTTTTATTTTGCTCTGATGCAAAACCAAAGACTCCACTATAGCACAGAGATCAATATATTAAAAGATCATGAAAAAGTAGTATGGACATGTAGGACATGATATACAAACTGGAGGATTGGGTTTTTCCCTTTATAACATGACACTACACTGTCACTGAGAACACATTTAAAATAATACTGTGGAATTGAAATGTGGCACAAATACAACTTCCAGGCATACCTTCCAGCACCTCCTTTATAATGGAGTTTTGATCTCTAGACTTCAGTGTGTGGGAGGATTACAATTCTTTGGAAGAATAAAAAGTTCACACTTGAAATTTCAGAGAAGAATTTTAAGGCCAAATTATAGTGGGTTCATTTCTCATCATCTCCAGGGAGAAATCCAGTGCTTTATTCAAAACCTCATTAAGCTTCTAGTATAGTTCAAATCCCAACCCAACCTTGTGACCTCCTGCACTGAAGTTCTTTCCATTGACTAAAGCTGATAGGGTCAGTCTGACTCCCAGTCGCAGAGTCTGAGTATAACCGAGTCCAATCAGGCTGGCATTATTTACTTTAGCAGAGGAAGTTCTACAATCCAACTTGTATTTAGCAATGACACCAAAACAGGTTTCGTTACTGCCAGCTGTCCAAGCAAGGTTTACTGACTCTTCCACCTTCTCATTAACCTTCTGGAAGATAGACCCTCCAAATTCAGTGCCATCCTTTACGTGAGTTTGCAGCTGGAAGGCTGCAGTTGTAACCCACAGCGAAATTACTCTGTGATAGTTTGGATTTGGCTGTGTCAAAGCTCATCTGATAGCCAGCAAGCGAACCTTCAAAGGCTAACACAGCCCAGCCATAGATGGTTGGGCCAGAAAAATCTGTATCAACATTACTGCCAAGACTGAAACAATCACATTGCTAGGAGGCCTTCAATTTCCCACTCTTCTTTCCTGTGTTCGGTACAAATACCGTATCAAGAGTAAGTTTCAACCCATCGGCCAACTAATTCTCCCAAGAGATTTCTGTTCCAAGAGTATTGTCTGTGTTTCATTTTTGGGTGAAGGTTAAGTCCATAGTTAACAGATCTTATACTCGGTCTCTAGGTGGCCCGAAGCTTTCCCTGTATCAGTATAAGCATGACCAGAAGTAGAAAATTCCACTCCAGTACATGACTTGGTTCTCAGGTCTAGTTTGACCATGCAAACCATATCCGTTGTTCAAGACATCCTTGGCAGCCTTTCCTAGGTCACAGCAAGTTGGTGTGTTACACACATCTCCCCCCGGAGATCAGGTACTTCGCTAGAGCAACGCCGTCCAGGGAAATGACATTTCTGAGGCGTCCACTGCGTCCTGGATGGTTCGAGAATAAATAACTAAACAAATAAAATGTAAAGATAAATAAATAAATAAAAAGCCCCCGTTCCAAGGCTGTTTCCAAATCGAAAGCCCTCAGAGGACTTTGCGCAGCTTCTCGGATAACCGAGAAGAGAACAGGAGCGAGAGCAGCATCTGCCCCTTCCGGGATAACACAAAGACTGCATAAAACAGTTGGCGACAAACGGCTCTCAGCGACGAATTCACCTTTCCTTCCGGGCTGCAGCACCGCCCGGCAGGTGACTACCGCACACTTGGTACAACGACGAGTCCCAGTCGCCTACAGGTGGTGCCGGGCCGGGAGGCAGGCGGAAGACCCACGGCTGCGCAGGCGCAGCTGCGAGGGCCAGCGCCACGCCGCGCAAGGCGCATGCGCTGTCGTGAAGCAACCAGTCGCCGCTCCGGGTGCAGGTGGTGAACCAGAAGGAGCGTGAGCCTCGGTTGCTTTAAACCAGCTCCGACTTTTCTCAGTAACAGGCTGGAGTTTTATTTCCTCCTCCAGCCTTACCCGTGGACCGCTGCCCTGTTGAGTGATTCTTTTCCTCCTTTGTGCCCTACTTGGGCCACAGACAGCGGGAGGCTTCCAGGAAGTCTGCAGATCATCCCAAGGTATTATAAACCCTTGTTAACTGTTACCCATCTCTGGGCCAGGCCCAGCAAGTCCAATGATTTGTGAAACAGAAGTTGTTCTTTCCCAGTAGCGGCTCTAAGTTTCCAAAGTATGGCCCCTGGCATATTTATGCTGATCTCTCTCTCAGCCAAAAGAATCCACCGCTTTCTCCACACGCGCACAGCTTACTACAACATGAGGGACAATATTTTGAATCTGTTGAAAAGGAACTGAATTCCCAGTGCCTCTTATTCATATTCTTACTTATCTCAAACAATTTGGGGTTACTTACAAACAAGTTTCATGCGATATCATGGCATCTGCATGTCTGGATGCTCTTTATGTGTCAAATTGTTGCACCCCAGTATACACCATGACTAAGTCCTTAGTTACTGAGACAGCACCAGCATGAGCATACTCTTATTAGCCTCGTTTTTAGTCCCCTCTTTATTTGTGCTCCTTGGGAGATCCCCTTTCTTACAAGTTTATCTCTAAATCTGCAAATACTCGTATGTTTGCTAGATTTGATTCAGCTTATCTAGTTGTTTTGAAGCCCATTTTTGCATTATTTAATTTGGGCTATTGCTACGAAATTCCCATACTTCGGATAGCTCCCTCCAATCTGTTGCTTTTTCCTTAGGTCCACCCCACTCCACCCCCACCCCCCGCCCCGCCGCCTCCCCGCAATCTTTGTCCCATGCAGAGACAATCCCCTGCTGTTCCCAAATTCCTTAGAATAGTTCCTTTACCTCTTTGTCTTTAACTGTGGCTTGGCTGTTCCCCGCAAGGTACTGCTACCTAGTTTTTCTTAGTTTTCCAATTGTTTTTCTTAGTTTGTTTTTTCACATGGCTTAGACTCAACTTTAGTGTCCTTTCAAGCTATCTACTCTCTCAGTCATGCAACAACTAACTATCTTCCTTTAAAATATGGGCTATACTACTTCATATTCTTTTTGTGCAATTTCCTTTGTTTACTTAGGACCTTGACATATGTGAAATGTTAGTATTTCTGTGGATGACCAACATCAAGGCCTCTTGCCTATCATGAACCAAAAGGAGATATAAACCCCACCCCAAGTGGCCTCCCATAAACCACACCGTTTTTCTTTATCACTATCCCAAACTAGACTATTTTAGAATTCTTAAACCCTTATGACCAATTCAGTCACCACAACCAGCTCATCCTTCAACTGTGAACAATTTACACCTTGACCCTTGACATTTATTCAGCCCTCTAATCTCTCCACACGTTTTCCCCTAAGTTCATTAACTCCCTTGCATTGTTACTCATCTGTTTTTTTTCCAGTATTTTTACCAGCCACTTCAACTTCTTAGCTTCCCTATCTTTGTGTAGAGCATCTATCAGGCAAAGTCTGTACCTGAAATAAACCACAAACCTTCTCTATTTCTATACTTAAAATAAAAATAAGGTAAATTGGTATCGTTGGTGCACGGTCTCCCTCAAGACTGGACCAGCATCGCCTTGGAGGCCTTGAGTTGAAAATGACAGAGCCACGTAATGAAATGTGTGATTCTTTCTGTATAGAATATCCAGAAAATAGGTGAACCTGAAAAGACAGAAAGCAGCTTAGAGGTTGTCAGGGGATAGGGGAGAGGAGTTCAGGAGTGATTATTTAATAGATTCTTATGGGGTGATGAAAAAGTTTTGAAATTAAAGCGTGATGGCTGCACAACATTGGAAATACACTAAGTGCCACCGTATAGTTTTAAATGATTAATTGCCTGTTACATGCATTTAACCTCAAAGAAAACTAGACAACTGTAAAACCAAAAAGAACAAATTAAACTACCTGTAGTCTTCATGCCCAGAGATAACCACTATTTCTATTTTGTTGTGCTGGATTTTCTTACGGACTTTAAAAATTTTTTTTAATGTTGGATTAAACTAAACGCATTGATTTGTGTAGTGTGTTATTTCATTTAATAGGTCACACATCTTGAAGATTAAAATAATAGTACATAATTATGATGGAAATTGTCTGTATCTTGACTGAATCAAAGTTAATGTCCTGTTTGTGATGCTATACCAAAACTTTGCAAGAAGTTATCATGCGGTGAGGGGACAGGGTAAAGGATATACTGTGTCTCTGGATTATTTCTCACAACTTCTTGTGAATCTATAATTATCTAAAAATTTAATTGTAAAAATAGCATACTAGGTAAAATCAGTTTTATTAAAAATATAAAATGTGTAATCATGAAACTTATATTGGAAAACATTTTCCGATTTTTAAATTTGGTTTTTTGAATAGGTAATATATTCACAAGGTTCAGGAAATTTCAAGTATAAAGAGTCACATAGTAAAAGTTTTCCCTTCATCCTGATTCCTCATCTTCCCAATTTCACTTGCCTTATCCCCTGCCAGGTTACTCTGCTTATCCCTTGTGAGGTTATTTCTGTTTAATCCCACATATTCCACGGTTTCTCTAGGCATACACAGACTTAAATACAGATTCATATTCTTCCCCACCACAAAAGATAGCACGAAATCAGTTTTGTACTTTGCTGTTGGGGGCTTTCTGTATTTGCACCCAGAAAAATTTCTTTCTCTCTCCCCCTATCCCCACATAGTATTCCATAGTATGAGTACCACAATTTTTGCCTGTAAACTTTGCCCATCACTAAGGGATTAATAGCCAAATTAATTAATTAATTAATTGTGGTATAAATTGGGGGACACCAGGAGAGAAGCCTGGGACCAGAGTGCTTTCCCATGGAGCAGTGGCAGCAGACATGCAGGCTGCAGGCAGAGGCTTGCCTGGAAGGTGAGTGAGTGTCAGGCTGTGGGAGAAGGCCATCCCTGAATTCTCCATAGCCTGAGGTTTGGGGATGGGGGATGGGACACTGAAATTCAGCCATTTTTCCTGAGAGTGGTGCTTTACACATCTATGGCTGGTAACTAGTGTCTTAGTTATGCAAATGACTGGACAAAACTCTACCCCAATAAGATGGAAGGGGTTTTGACCATAGTATGGTGAGGAAAGGATTTACTGGGCTGTGAGAGATTTCACAGTTGGCCACGGATTGGTCACCCTACCACTGTGTCACCTACCACTGCGTCACAGGGCCGCCATCATAGCTTAAAATAGGGCAGCAGCCTTTAATCTCGCTCTACTGGATGGACATGCAGGCAGACTGGAGGGCCTGAGAAACAGGAAAAGACTCTGCTGGTTTGGGGCGGGGGCAAAAAGAGGAAAGGAAGACATGCAGCTTGCAAAGATAGGGAATTGCATGTGGTATAAGAATTAGGGAGTGTGCAAGATCCTCCCCCAGTTAAATGTAACAGCTGCTGGGAACTTTGAATTTATAACTGGAATACTAAGTTGTGAACTGTTGTGTTTCTGAAAGACGATGTCTTTTGCTTGTCTATTTTAAAGCTAGCCTAATCAGACAGGACTGTATATTTTGGGTGTTTTTAAAGGGAGTGGGATTTAATAGCATGATTGCACCTTTAATATAAATTTGTATACCCTTCAAATAAACAAAATGCCTTTCCTTTTCACCAAACTGTTAAAGAGTTTTCCTTTTTGGCGACAGGCAAAACAGGCCCATTAACACTGAGGAACCACCCCCGAAAGGGCCCTGTTACGATAGAACCTGCCAGGAGGAGAAGGTGAGCAGTCCTCCAACACTGGTGGGGATGATGCCTCTGTTGTAAGGAATGCAGTGTTTCTAGAGGCAGTGGGAGACACTGAAGCTTTTCTCCAGCCCACTACTTGTTCTTTAGGATCCTCACTCAGCCCCACCACTTCTCCCTTACAATACTTCTGCATCAATTCTTGCCTTCTCTTTAAGAACCATCAAGTTCTGGAAGGTTCCATTGGCTAAATCCTCCCTTTCTAAGACCGTCTTACCCCTGCCTCAGTACTCTTAAATTGTTGATTCCCTATGTACATCTCTAACCTAGACTTCTCTTTTGAACTTTAGACTTGTATATCCAACTGCTTTTTCCTGTCTCCATTTGGAGGCCTCAAAAGCACCACCAATTCGTCATTTCTAAGAGCTCACTCAAATCTTCTGAAATCTGGCCTTCTTTCAGTGTTCCTTCTCTCACGGAATGCATCATCCACTGTGTAATCTAGAAACCTGAGTCATCTTCAGTTTCTCCTTTTCCTGCATTTCCCCATATCCAGCCCTCCCAAATATGCCTTAGATCTGGCCCTTGTATCTCCGTTGTTCACTCTAATCCAATGACTGGCCCTTGCATCTCACTGCTCACTCTAATCCAAGTGACGGCTGCCATAGTCTCTTAGCTGATCTAACAACATCTATTCTGCTTAGCCATCCTCTCAACATGGCAGCCAAAGTGTTGGGTTTCTTTCTTTCTTTTTTTTTTAATTAAAAATATATTTAAAAATTTTTTAAATTTTATTATTTTCAGAGGGGGAGGGAGAGAGGCAGAGAGGGAGAAAGACATCAATGTATGGTTGCCTTTCACCTGCCTCCAGCTAAGGACCTGGCTGGAGACCTGGCTGGAGACCTGGTTACATGTCCTGGCTGGGAATCAAACCAGCATCCTTTGGGCACAATCCCTCCATTGTGCCACCAGCCATTGTTGCTTCTTATATGTGCTCTGACCCAGAATCAATCCAGCAGTCTTGGCATATTGAGACAACATGGGTAGCTCTAACCAACTGAGCTACCCAGCCAGGGCCTTATTTTCTTTTATTATTATATATTCCTTTGAGTGGTTCCAACATTTGATTAATGTCTGCCTCCTTTACTAGGCTATAAATAACCTGAGTCCAGGGAATGCCTGTTTTTGCTTATCATTGTTACCCAACAATTAATTTTGAATAAATGAATGACTGCAGGTGCTGTGACAACAGTGAATGGCATGCCTCTTTACCATCTTTAGACAGTACCTTTCCCTTGGACACACTGTAGACCATAGTCCTATCCCTTACCTCCTGGGGCTGCTGCAGAAAAAGAAGCATCCATGAGCCAAGAACTTATGCTCCAGAGGCAGGGAGATATGGGCCCAATTAGGCACTGTCATTTACCTGCTGTGGATTCTTGGACAAGACCTTCTGTCTCTCTGAATCTCAGTTTCCCAGTCTCTAAAGGAGGGTTACCACTTACCTCATAAGGTTGGTTTGTTGTTTTTGTTTTTTCAGTCACACCCAAAACATTTAATATCTTTTCAGAAATATCTGGTACACTGTCCATTTTCAAAGTTTCTAATTATTCCCATAATGGCTTTTACCAGCCTTACTTTTTTGCATCTAGGTCCAATCAAATTCACCCATTGCGTTTAGATGTCATATCTCTTTAGTCACCTTTAACTTAAAGCAGTATGCCTGATATAAATTTTTTTTTGCCTTTCATGATATTGACACTTAGAGTTCAGGCCTGTTGTTCAATAAAATGTCCCAAGTTCAGCATTTGACTGCTGACTCATGATTAGAGATTCAAATAAAAATATTTTCAGCAGTGATGTGTGTTCTTCCCCATACACCCCACCAGGAGGCGTACAATACCAGTTTAATCCCATGATTGATGATGCTAAATTCTGTCACTTGGTTAAGGTGTGATTAACCTTGCAGAGCTGTGCATGGAGAGGGGATTAAATGAAGGAATGTGCCCAAGGGGTCTGGACCATAAACCTTACTTCTTGCCTATTTCCCTTCAACTTTCACTGTGGGGCAGATACACAACATTCTTGACTACACTTTCCCACCACAGGTCCCGCTTGGTGAGACTGGTGGCTGTTGGTCTTAAGACTACTTAAAAAACAAACAAACATTTTTTATTATAAAACTTTCAAACATATATAAAAGTAGAGAGAATTATCACTGTTTCTCTAATTTATTTCTTTCCCCCAATTTTTTTTTTCTGGTGTATTTTAAAGCAAGTCCCAAATAGCGTATGAATTCACCCATACATACTTTAGTATGGTACATTGTTAATAGATAGGGACTTCCTTCCTACCTACCTTCCTTCCTTCCTTCTTTCCTTCCTTTTCTTTTCTACGATAATACCATAACACCTAAAAAAAATTTAAAATGGCTTAATGTTATCCAAAAATCAAACCATATTCAGAGCTTTGGAATTGCTTTTGAATTTTATCCTTTGGACCTCTTCTCCCCCCACTCCCTCCAGCACACAGGTCCACAAATTCTACAGGGGCCATTTGGGAAAATAGTTCATTTATCAGTTCCTCTTTTTTCTTGGTCTAGTTTGGAAGGTAAGAGCTAATGGTAGATAATGCTTTTATGTCAATAGTAGGCACTGGTTCAGTATGTCCAGAAATTGCTGTGGTGATTCTCAAGCTGTACATATCACCTGGGGGTCATGTGAAATTGCAAATTCTGATTCCATAGCTCTGGAATGGGATCTGAAATCTTGCATTTCCCAACAAGCTTCTAGGCAAGGTTGGTGATGCTGGTCTTCACAAAATGCTTTGAATATCAGAGAGTTTATGGAAGGTAATTTTTGATATTTTGGATATAAATTATAAGAAGGAAACAAGTAAGGCCTGAAGCCTTTTCTAGCACTTAAATTATTTGAGTCTTTGATCTAATCTCTAGCAGTAGATCTAGTCACTGGATCTAATCCAGTGACTCCACCCTACCTCTGGGAAGGAGAAAAGCAAACTTGAATTAATAGCTTGATCACTTCCCATGAAAAATTGCTGTAGAGTTGTTCCAATTCTATGTAATCAACAATTCTGGCATCTAGTGTCTAGTTTGATGCACAGAAATACTACTCAGACTGTCACACAGATTTTGTTCTTAACCAAAAAATGTATTTGAAGCCCTGGTTGGTAGCACAGTGGATAAGGCGCCGGCCTGTGAACCCAAAGGTCGCAGGTTCGATTCCCCAGCCAGGGCACATAACCAGGTTGCAGGCCAGGTCTCCAGTCAGGTCTGTGGCTGGAGGCAGGTGAAGTGCAACCATACATTGATGCCTCTTCCTCTCTGCCTCTCTCCCTTCCCCTCTTTCTAAAAATAATGAAATAAAATCTTGAAAAAAAAATGTATTTGTTTCTCAAAGCAAGCAGGTAGGTGGTTTAAAAGTGGAGACAGAAAAATTTATGGAAGTGTGGCCTAAGAATTTGTAATTTTAATAAACACCCAGGTGATGAAGACTAGATTAGGTGATGGAGAGATTATTTGTGGTCATGATAAATTGGAGGAATATTTGGAAAGTTTCAAACAATTTGCTATGCTTTCATTTTGCATTTATCATGTTAGTGTGGGATTTAATATCACATAGTCATTGACCATCTTCTATGGGGACAAACAAAACAGAAACATTCTAGCAGTAGGGGAGACAGAAAACAAACATGCAAACAAATAAGTAAGACAATTTCAGGCACTGAAAGGTGTTTATAAAGAATTGTAAAATAATTCAAACAGAAGGATTTCTGGTCAAGATGGAGGCATAGGTAAATATGCTTCGCTTCACAACTACAGAAAAATTATAACTACACCTCAAAACAAATATCACCCAGAACAGCCAGAAAAATCAAGCTGTATGGAGGTCCAACAACCAAGGATTTAAAGAAGCTACATTCGTCAAGATTGGGGGGGCGGGGGGGGGGCGGGAGGAGACAGGTGGAGAGGCACAGAGACATGGTGTGGCATGGAGAAGCAGCAGAATTTGTGGTCCCACATTCACGTGTGATGGATAAACATCATGAGGGATACCTCAGGAATGAGGGATCCCAGCCTCAGGCCAGACCACACAGCCCAGGATTCCAGGGCCAGAAAGAGAAATTCCCCATAACTTCTGGCTATAAAAACCAATGGAGGCTGGGGTGGCAGGAGAAACTGCCAGATTTTCAGGAGACTGCTCTTAAGGGGCCCACATAGACTTAGAACCTACACAGACCCACCCCCTCTGGAATTCAGCACCAGGGCAACAGCTGAAAGGGCACTAGTCACATTTAGGGTGAAAGTGAAGTGACTGGAACCAGGGTGAGTGCCAGGCAAACTTTTAAAAACTAGGCAGCAGCACTGTCCCCTTGTCTAAGTCCTCCCACCACACAGGGCCACAAAGCCATGAAGTGGGCTGTCCTACCCTGCCAATCCCACACTACTCAGACTGGGAGTCAAAGTACCTCTACCTAAGACACAGAAACACAAGGAAGTTTCTTCAAACAAATTGAAGAGACAAAGAAATAAGGCTCAAATGAAAGAACAGAACAAAACCCCAGAAAAAGAGTGAAATGAAACAGAGATAACTAGTCTAGCAGATGCAGAGTTCAAAGTGATAAGGATGCTCAAAGAATTCACTGAGTATAGTAACAGCATAAAAAAGACCCAGGCAGAAATGAAGGTTACATTAAATGAAATAAAGAAAAATCTACAGGGAACCAACAGTGAAGAGGATGAAGCCAAGATTCAAATCAATGGTTTGGAATGTAGGAAGAAATAAGCATTCAATCAGAATAGCAAGAGGAAAAAAGAATTCAGAGAAAACATGGATAGTATAAGAAACCTCTGTGACATCTCCAAATGTACCAACATCTGAATCACAGGGATGCCAGAAGGAGAAGAGGAAGAGCAAGAAATTGAAAACTTACTAGAAAAAATAATGAAAGAAAACTTTTCTAATTTGGTGAGGTAATTGACATACAAATCGAAGAAGCACAGAGAATCCCAAACAAGTTGGACCCAAAGAAGACCACAACAAGACACATCATAATTAAAATGCCACAGGTTAAATATTAAGAGAGATTCTTAAAAGCAGCAAGAGCCCTGGCTGGTGGCACAGTGGATGAGGTGCCAGCCTGTGAACCCAAATGTTGCTGGTTCAATTCCCAGCCAGGGCACATAACCAGATTGCAAGCCAGGTCTCCAGCTAGGTCCATAGCTGGAGACAGGTGAAAGGCAACCATACATTGGTGTCTCTCTCCTTTCTGACTCTCTTTCTTCCCCTCTCTCTAAAAATAATAGATAAAATCTTAAAAAAAAAAAAAAAAAAAACAGCAAGAGAAAATAAATTAGTTATTTACAAGGGAATTCCAATAAGACTATCAGCTGATTTCTCAAAAGAAACTTTGCAGGTTAGAAGGAACTAGCAAGAAGTATTCAGAGTGATGAAAAGCAAGAACCTACAACCAAGATTACTTAATTCAGAAAAGCTATCATTTAGAATGGAAGAGCAAATAAAGTGTTCTAAGACAAGGTAAACCTAAAGGAATTCATCATCACCAATCCATTATTACATGAAATGTTAAAAGAATTTATTTAAGAAAAAGATCATCAAAACTAGAGACATTCGAATGGCAATATTTTAAATTCACAACTACTAACAACTGAATCTAAAAAACAAACTAAGCAAACAAGCAGAACAGGTACAGAATCATAGAGATCAATTAGAGGGTTATCAGCTGGAAGAGAGAAGGGGAAGAATGAGGGGAAAGGTACAGGGATTAAGAAACCAATTGGTAGGAGCAAAATAGACAGGGAGATGTGAAGAATATTGTAGGAAATGGAAAAGCCAAAGAACTTACATGCATGACCCATGGACATAAACTAAGTGGGGGTGGGGTAGGTATTGCTGGAGGGAATGGTGGTATCAGGCAGAGAGGGCTAAAGGGGGAAAAATGGGAACTGTTATCATATAATCAATAAACTATATTAAAAAAAATTTTCAAAGTTCAAGCAGACCCTGGTTTCCCATATTGTAATCTTTACCATCTTTCCTTTTTCTCTCTTTTCTCCTTTCCCTGAACCTTAACTAGCATTCATTGATGAATAGGGCTTATTACAAAAGTAACTCTCAAGCCCTGGATGGTGTGGTTTAGTGGATTGAGTGCCAGCCTGTGAACCCAAGGGTTGCCGGTTCAATTCCCAGCCAGGGCACATACCCAGGTTGCTAGCCAGGTCTCCAGCCAGGTCCCCACCTGGAGGCACAGGAAAGGCAACCATACATTGATGTTTCTGTCCCTTTCTTCCTCCTTCCCTGCCCCTCTCTAAAAATAATGAATAAAATCTTAAAGAAAAAAGAAAAGAAAAAGCTCTCAAAAATACTGTTTGTTTCAACAACTACCTAAATAAGATTACACCAACAGAGGGCATGAAAAACAAGAAAGAGGCATGAAAATGTCAACATATCACACCCATTTCAACTGCAAAGTTTTGTAGCAGTTACAGATAAAGAATATTGCAGCTTGGGACAGTATTATAGCCAAATACCTCTCTCTCAGGGAGAGATGCTACCTGACATGCATCAGCTGAATAAGTCACTCTAAAGAGGCCATTCGAAGAGGGAGAGACTGCTTTAGTTGGTACAATCAAGGAAAATATCTCTGAGGAGGATTCATTTGAATTGAGACTAAATAATGAGAAGGAAGTCAGATGAAGATAACTTGGGGTGGAACCTCTAAGTTGGAACCAGAGATGCAAGGTCCAGGAAACTGACAGAGAACATGGGTGGAGGTGAGTAAATGAGGAGAGAAGGGCTGTGTGTGGATTGGGAAACCCCTGGAGTTTTCTGTTTTGTTGGTTTTCTTTTATGGCTTTATTGACATTTAATTCATACTCATTTCACCCACTTAAAGTATATAATTCAGGGTTTTTTTGTATATTCAGAGTTATGCAACCATCACCACCATCAATTCTAGAACATTCTCATCACACCTCAAAAAATAAATCTCATACCCATTAATATTCACTTTCTACCTCCAAACCCTACTTTCACTCCCAGTCCAAGGCAACTACTAATCTATTTTCTGTTTGTATGAATTTTCCTATTTTGGACATGTCATGTAAGTAGAATTATACAATATGTGATCTTTTGTGGTTGGCATAATATTTTTGAGGTTCATTTATGTTGTAGTAGGCATTAGTACTTCATTCCTTTTTATGGCAGACTATTGGTAAAACACACAGCTGTTAGCCTCCAGTAATTGCTGGTTGAATGCTCTGTTATTTTTTGACAAAGTTTAGGGCATAAAGTTTTCCATAGTGTGATCCAGCTAGTCATACCCATTTATAGGGGCCATCTTTGAGGCTTGCCCTGAGCCCCTAAGGATTCTCCTTAGCTGTCTCTTTCCCTGGTCCACTCTGTTAAACTTCTAGCTGATCTACTGTTTTGTTTGTTGCTACCAGTTTAATGGAGCTAAGACCCTCCTCTTAATAGTTTATCATCAAAATCTCCATTGTTTCTTTTTAAGATTTTATTTATTATTTTTAGAGAGAGGGGAAGGAAGGGAGGCAGAGAGGGAGAGAGACATCAATGTATGGTTGCCTTTCACCTGCCTCCAGTCATGGACCTTGCTGGAGACCTGGCTTGCAACCTGGCTATGTGCCCTGGCTGGGAATCAAACCAGTGACATTTGGGTTCCCAGGCCAGCGCCTTTCCACTGAGCCACCAGCCATGGCTCCATTGTTTTTGACAACACCCTTAGTCATGAACTTCTTTACATCTTCCAAATAAAGTATGTCCTCTTAGGGAGAGCTACTGAGCTATCTGTTCTTATAGCCTGCCTTCCTCTCCCCCTAGATAGAATCGCTGTGTCACTGCTAACAGTTGGGGAGTGACTACTTCTCCTGAAATGACACACTTGCCTTGCTGTACAAGTAGGGCACTGGATATGCATGGTAGTCCCTAGCCTTTCAGCTTGCCTTTCCTGGCATGGAATCTGAGTGAGCTAAGGTGGAGGCCTTGGAAGCCAACATTGTCAGCTTTCTGTGCCCAGCTAAAGCTTGTGCCCTGCAGGTGGGTATTGGGTTTTGGAAGGAAGTTCCAATCCAGTTCCCTTCCTGAAAAAGAGCTTATTTGCTGGCCACCTGCCCCTCCTGGGGTAAAACCATAATCTTAAACTGGGAGCTGAGGGGACAGGAAGGCCTATCTTCTCAGCCACCCTGCCTGGAGCAGAACTTGTCAAGTAGAAGTGGGAAGAGACGGGGTCATGTGGTGGTTCACATGCCACAGACTCTAACTGTTTTTGTCAAGGTTTACCAAATGTTCTTGGGTAAATATGCTGTATACTCATAGGACAATATCTAGAGTCTAAATGGTAGCTTTTCATGATTTTCTCCAGTTAAATGTTTCTTTCAGTGGGGAAAACGTCAGATGAGCTCCTCACATTGCCATTCCAGAAGTGTGATGACTGTAGAGGTTTTTATTTCCCCCATAATTTTAGTATGAAGAATTGTTAAACAAGGAAATTGAAAGATTTTCACAGTGGATACTCATATTCTCCTTACTAATATTCTACCATCAAGATTTTGTAATAGTTATTTTATTATCTATCTATCCATTTATCTATCTTTCACTTTGATGTGTTTTTGGAGGCATTGCAAAGCTAGTTATACAAGGCCTGTCCCAAAAATACCAGCTGAGCAAACTTTTAATTATATCGACACTGGCTCGATACTTTCAGGACAGACCTGGTATGTGGTATATCAATAACCTACATTTTCTAGCATATGTGTTATTAACTAGAATTGTTTTTACTTAACAATGGACATTCAATATTATATTAGTTGCAAGTTAGACATTTATATAACTTATAAAGTAGATTTCAATATTTGCAGTTTATTTTTAGGTAAAATTTACATAAAATGAACTATATAAATCTTAAATGTACAATCATTGAATGCTGACAAATTCATGCATCTAGGCACCCACACTTACCTCCCACCCCACTAACAAAGTTCCCTCATGTCTCTTCCCAATCACCACCACTTCCCATCCCCCAGAGGTAACTACTATTACAATTTTTCCCCACCATATTAGTCTTTCCTGTTCTGGAACTGTATATAAAAGAAATAATACAGTATAAACTCTTTCCTGTACAACTTTTACTTACCCTGATGCTTTCCAGAGGCAATCATGTTGGAGGAATCAGTAGTTCATTCCTTTTGAATGCTGAATAGTATTGTATGATATGAATTTACCAATTTTTTAAATCCATTCTCCAGTTTACAATCATCTGGGCTATTTACTGGAGAACTTTAGGCAGAGAACTGACATCTAATTTATCTTTTAGATAGGCTATTGTGGTTAGTAAAGGAAAGGTGAACTATGAAGGAAGGGCAAGAAGACACAAGAAACAGATTAGGAGGCTCTGTCGGTAGTTCAGATGATATTTGAGGTTGGTTTGGATGCATATTGTAACACTGGAGATGGTGAGAGGTTGTCTGATTCAGGGTATATTTTGGAAGTCAAGCTGACACGCTTTGCTGATGAATAGGATGTGGAAAGTGAAAGACAAGAAAGAATCAAAGGTGACTTTACTGTCCCAGGCCCCTCCTTTAACTATACGTACTTTGCCAACATGATGGTGGAGAGGCAATCAAAAATAAGCCAGAAACTCTGTTTGGAGATTTGGCTAAAAACCAATTAGAAGGCAATCAATAAGCAAATATTGGCCAAGTGCTTCCAGATGGCACTTAACTAGTTCATATGCTATACCCTATGCACACATGCAAATCCTCAGAAAACCTGCATAATTTGCACTTGCTCTTACCACCATAATACCACTATTAGAAACACAAGTCAACTTAATTTTTGAATCTCAGCTTTATTTCCCCCTTCCCACCTGTCACTCCACTTGACCCCGCACTTCCGAGCTGTTGGCTTTAAGATTCAACACTCAAACAGGAAACTTTTAAATGTCATCTCTTTCTTATTTGAATCTTTAAACATGTTGCTGTGGTTCTCAGAATAGAAGAATCTGTGATAATTGGCCTTTTATCCACTACACATAAAGATCAAGTCCTTTACAAATAATGCAAATGAGATCAAATTTCATTTATTAAACAAATATTTATTGAGTGCCTACTATGTACTAGGAACTGTGCTAGGCATTGGGCATACCAGGGTGAATAAGAGAGTGTCTGCTCTCAAAGAGCTAAAATCTGTAAATTGGAGGGTTTTATATAGTATGATAATTTTATGATAGTAGAAAGCCTGTTCAAGTCACACTCAAGAGAGGCTTAAGGATAAACCCAGAAAAAAATCCCAGAGGACATGTTGTAGTTGAGAACTTGAGGGATTAAAAAAATAAAACAAAACAAAACAGCCAAAGAAATTGGGATGGGACAGAATAGGGTACTCCAGGTGGGAGAAATAGTGTGACCTAAGATCCATATGTGTACATGGTACACTGGTAGAACTATACATTTGAGATGGGGGAAGTAGAATCTAAGAGGGAGTTATAAAAGAGGGATGCAAGCTGGTGGCACAGTGGATAAGGCTCCGGTCTGCGAACCCAAAGGTCGCTGGTTCAGTTCCCCAGCCAGGGCACATAATCAGGTTGCAAGTCAGGTCTCCAGCCAGGTCCTTAGCTGGAGGCAGGTGAAAGGCAACCATACATTGATGCTTCTCTCCCTCTCTGCTTCTCTTCCTTCCCCTCTCTCTAAAAATAATAAATAAAATCTTAAATTAAAAAAAAAAGGATGCAAGGGCCAATCATGAAAGGCTTTCTAAACTCAAGAAATTTGGACTTTCTGCATGTTTAGTACAATATTCATACTGGATTAAGCGGGAAACTTTGAGGCAGGAAGGCCAGCCAGTCAGTGGTTCAGGAAAGAGATGACAGCAGCATGAACAACGCAGGGGAAGAAACTTTGGAGAGAAAAAGAATAGATGAATATAAGAAATGTTGGTGAGAGAGAATCAACAGTTGTTGGTGAATGACTGGTGGAAGAAGTCAAGGGCAAAATCCAGGCTTTTTATTTTGGCAACAGGATGGAAAGGTGGGAAGGAGACCCAGGAGAGATGAAGGTGTTTGTCCAGGTCTAGAGTGGATGGAGGGAAAATCATGAATGCACTGTTTGGATATGTTGAATCTGAAGTATCATTTAAGATGTTTGAGCTGTGTCAAATCAGTGATTGGGTTGCAGATATGGAGCTCAGAGAAGATATGCATCAGATGTATACATTTGTGGATAGTCAACATGTAGTTGGGTTTTTAATTGTGGATATGGATGAGATAGTCTAGAGAGAAAGCGTACAGTGGAAAAAGAAGATGGCCTATGCTGTGCCTTAAGTAACTCCACTATTTAATAACTAGATAGAACATTCTACAAAAAAACTGAAAAGTGAGCAAAGAAATAGGGAGGAAAACCAGGATGGAGTTCTCAAGAGGAAGTGCTTGATGAGTTCAGCTGTTGTGAGAGGTCAGATGAAATGAGAATTGGCAAGTTCCTACTGATGAGTCAACAATATGAAATGTAATTTCATTTTTAGTTAGAGCTGTTTAGAAAAGAGGGCAAAATCCAGACTGGAGTGGGTTGAGGAAGAAGTAGAAGGTGAGAAAATAAAGCCAATGAATATAGTAGACAACTGTTCAGAGCAGTTTGGCTGTAAAGGTGAGGAGAGGGAGGCTAGTGGTAATTGGATACGGATATGGGGATGAGGGAGAATTTTTTTCTAAGAAGGAAGAGAATTAAGTTAAAATGCCAACCAGAAGGAGTCCTTTAAAGAGAAGTTGAGTTCAGAAGCAAGGGGGTAAATAATAAAAATGTGTAGTTGTTGAAAAGGTTAAAGGGGATGGAATCCAAAGCTCTGATGGAGAGACTGGCTTTAAACAAGGGATAGAACATCCATATTGTAACACAATATAGTAAAGATGACAGAATGGTAAAGGAGGGTTAAATGTTTGCATCAAGAACTTGAGAAGTTCGTATCTGATGGCTTTTTTTACTCTGGGAAGGAGGGGAAGGGATGTGATCAGATGATGGGTGGGGAAAGTGCTACAAAGTTGGAAAGGGTTGCAGATGAGTGTTGAAGTGATCATAAATTGAGGTAGGCAGTCATAATTTCCTTGTAAACTAGCTGGCCTTGTGTGATTTTTCTCCATTCAATGTTTGCCTGCTTGGATGTAGAAGAAGATAAGGAGAAACCAGTGTTGGGGCCATCAGGATTATGACTCCTGAGAACAATTCAGCATTTCTCAATCTGGTCTTCCCCAAAACATTCTCCTGACAGATGTTAATCGGTATACTGATTTTAAAAAACTACTTAGTCTAAGAAGTTTGGGAGTATTGCTACATACCCTATTCCATTCTTTGTTTGGACATGAACAGACATGAAGTTCTGAAGGTTTTACATTTGAAAATCCAGTTAACCCTGGCTGGTGGCACAGTGGATAAGGCACCAGCCTGTGAACCCAAAGGTCCCTGGTTTAATTCCCAGCCAAGGCACAGAACCAGGTTGCAAACCAGGTCTCCAGCCAGGTCCCCAGCTGGAGGCAGATGAAAGGCAACCATACACTGATGCTTCTCTCTCTTTCTTCCTTCCTCCCTTCCTTTCTCTCTGAAAATAATAAATGAAGTCTTTTAAAAATCCAGTTAAATTTAGAATAGTCAACTTTTTCATGATTTTTGCATGTGTGTGTGTGTGTGTGTGTGGTGCATGTGTGTATGGTGTGTGTGTTGCATCTGTTAGGGTTTCATTGTTTGGTTTATGATAGATTGGATAATCAAGAGTTCTCTCCATTCACCTTATCTTTACACAAAAGAACAAGAGCTATTATTTCTTTCATTCAACATGTTTACATTATCTGTAGTTAACCATTTACATCTACTTGATTGCTCTGGTGGTGTGGCTCAGTGGATTGAGTTGCCGGCCTAGGAACCAAAAGGTTGCTGGTTGAATTGCCAGTAGGGCCCATGCAAGAGGCAACCAAATATCAGTGTTTCTCTCCCTCTCTTTCTCCCTCCCTTCCCCTCTCTTTAAATAAATAAATTCTTTTTTTTTTTTTTTTTTTTTAACCTACATTGCTTTAGTGTGGAGTAAAAACTAACTTTTTCTAAAATGTACCTCATTCTTTATGAACAGCAGCTCCATGTGCCTATTTAATTTGTTATCAATTCTTGTAAACAACTTTTAAAATAAAAATATACTAGCTTTCATATTGTTCTTAGAGTCATAAGAACCCAACTTGAAAACTGGCAAAGAAAGAAGGGCCAATGACCATCCCAAAGTTTTAGGATTAGGGCTGGCAGGGAAGGTAGCAAACAGTTACTTGTATTTACTATTTTATTACTCATAACCAACATTTCAGTAGGTCTTTATAGTTTACTGCTTGCTCTCATGTATTTTACATAGAACAAGGAATATAGTTTGAAGGGAAAACAAATATGTTGAGAAAAACAAGAGAGGAGCTAAGAATGAAGCTCAAAAAATATTAGGGACAGTGGTCTAAAATCAGGCATTCTCAATAGAGATAGTATTGTCACTCTAGAAGTAATAATTGTTCTTAGGGGAGCAAATACAACTTAGATATTACAGTGGTTTGTGACTCTTCAAAGGACCACAGCACAAAAACAGATATACAGTATATTTGTGATACTAATATTTCATGGTGGGGGATGAGAAGGAAAAAATGTCTACAAAGGTTTGTTGAAAGTGAGGGGTGATCATGAAAAAGAGGTTGAGGAACGCTGGTCTAAAAACCTGTGGTGCCTGTGGAACTTTGTGACTGATGAATTGTTCTGTTCCCAGATGTGTTAGACAGTTCATTTGTCAAGCACACTGCCTGCTCTGGCTTCATTAGTCCTGTCCATCTTCCCCAAGGCCTTAAATGACCATGTTTTGCCACTTAAACTCTTTTCTGGTCACGGCTGACTAAGTTAGGAGGACATGAGCCAAGACCAGTAAAGGCAGAGACTGGCAGGTGAGTGACTAGTCCCGGGAAGCCTGGCTGCACTCATTTCTTCTAGTTAGATTCCAGTGATGCTGCTCTGTATTTTTATAATGTCGACCCCACCACTCCCTTTGAGATAACTTGAGTGGGGACCAAAAGAACCCTGGTTATTCTCCCTAGTTAGGACATTTGGCCTGGTAAGGTAGTGTTTGAGTGAGATTGTGATTGAATGAGAGTGGAAGAGGAATCTATTTGAGTCATCAGCTCTTCGTCCTTCATGTGTTAGTCTCTGATTAGAGTAGGTTTTCTCAACACCTACACTATTGACATTGAGAACCAGACAACTCTTTGCGGGCAAGGAGCTTTCCCACGCATTGTAGGTAGTTTAGAAGCATCCCAGGCCCCTTCCCACCAGAAACCAGTAACACTGCTGCCACCTCCCCAAAGTTGTGACAACTAAAAACGTCTCCAGACATTGCCAAATGTCCTATTGCCAAAATTGCCTCCAGTTAGAACTACCAAGTGGAGAAACTAGAAGATCAGTCAGTTATCAATCTCTTAATCATGTCAGAATGATCAGGGGACAGAGGGGAGCAAGGGGACAGAGGGGAGCAAAAAGGGGATGGATGTAATACAACAACAATAAAAAAAAAAAAAGATCAGATCAGCAATGCTGTGCAGGGTTCATTATCTACTGTTAAGCCTCACCTTAATGAGGATGTTACTAGAAATGATGGAAGACAGTCCTTGAGAGCCAAGACCAGTTATTAGCATGATATTCACAGCTAACATTTAGTGAGCGCTCACTTAGGTGCCAGAAGCATGCTAAACTCGTTTTGTGCTGCTGTTATTCTGCCCACTCTACAGTTGAGGGACTTGAGACTCAGAGATGTTAAGAAACTTGCCTGAGGTCACCCAGTGGATAATAGTAAGAGTCCCATCGTCAGAGCAGTTCCAGAGCCTATGAGTACAAAACCTCTTTGTCATACTGTCCTTCCTATAACATGTGTACTTCCTCATCCTCCACAGCGCTAAGCATAATATGCCAAGCACATAAACAGGTTCTCACTAGATCCTTATTATTTCTGTCCATATTGACATTGGCATCTCCTGGCAAACCTTGCCTCCGATCTCTGCTCAAATATCACTTTCTCAGCAAAGGTATCTCTTAACCACCCTCTTTAAAATACTATCTTCCTTCACCCCCTGATCCTCATCCTGACTTATTCTTCTTCACAGTACTTATCCTCTGACATGTATTTACTGTTTGTTCTGCCACTCCCCAGCAGACTGAAACATAAGCTGCATGAAAGGAGGGCCTTGCCTATTGTTTGCTGCTGTACCCATAGCACCTAGAATATTTTTTGGCACATAGTAGACGTCTCTTGATTATAGGAATTGAATGAAGAAACCCTTTAACCGAAATGCTGTATTCAAATCTCTTTACTCTGGTTATTTACAATTATTTTTTCCTCAATACTGCATTTAAAAATGAACCTTCTTCTGAATGACCGGGAACATTTTATGCAGAGGAGGGGCATGGACTTCAACAGAAATCCCAGGGTATTGGGGATCCCCAGCTAATGCCTGTCAGAGAACTATTGTTAACTGGCCTATGTCACTCACATATATTCATTTTTAATTTGGCTTTGCTGGTCTGTGAAAGTAACTCAATAGAACTAATTTATATTTAGCTTGGGTTTAAATCACATAGTAAATTATAAACTGTTTTCTGAGAAACATGTTAACAGACAAAATAATGGCAAATTTTTGCACAAAAATGACAGAAGTTGATTCAACCTTCCCATCTCTCTCCATAACTACTATGCATAAATTGAAAAGAATAGTTTTGATTAATATTTACTAAAATCTTAGCAATTGCTCTCATGTAGAAAATTCAGTTTCCCTAAACATGAGAAATTCAGATCAAATTCATCCCTCATCTGTGTTTCAGCATCCTCAGACCCCATGTAGCTTAGTAGGCTGAGGAGACAAACAGGTGCCTTTTTGTTCCTGGGGTCTGGGGATGGAACAGATGTCTTGAAATTAGGAAGGATGTTCAGTAGAGCACTGTCTTCTATGCTCCTCACAGGCTCTCAGCTCCACAAACGCCCCATTTCCCACAGTTGGTGTGCTGCCACTCTCATCACCAAATTCCAGCGTCAGTCGCCTGGACACTGGACAGGAGGCTGTTCCTTTGCTTACTGAGTATTGCTCAACACTGGTTCAGACTTTTTTTTTTTTTTTTTCAAATGAGTTGGTTTAATTCTAGGTGGTACAGAATTTTACATAAAACAAAGACAAAAGAACACACTTCAACAACTTTCTGGTCTGGGTTTACTCAGACCTCACAGTTAAGGTTGAAATGGCAGAGTGAGAAAAACTAATGACATGAACCACTGCATGAGTGTTATTATTATTAGTTTTTATTTTTATTTTTTACAAAAGTTTATTCTTAAGCATACAACATGCTCCAAGACAACATTTTGTTCTAACTATAGGTGGCAAGAGATGTTATGATAGGGAATCAGATGTTAAAACAGGAATGGAATTAAGGATCACCATTGCCCCAGACACAAGGGACTGCTCACTTTTTGCCAGATTTCTTAATTCCACCCGGGGCCAGGGGCACCTTCCCTGTGGTCTTTGCTTTTAGCTCCTCAAGTTTCTTCTGCCTCTCTTTTTGCATCTGCTTGAATGCCTTGGCCATCTCCTTGGCCTGCCTCTTGGGCTACTTCAGGGCTCCTTCTTGCCACCTTCACAGCCAGACAGAATGCCTGCCGCCCCTTCCCCAGACCTTGCCCCAATTCAGATTTTTAAAGAGGTTATATAGCACGATTTTATGCTGTACTGTCTTATGTTTGTAGGGGCAAGAGCATTTGCCTGAGAGATCCTATGTACTCCTATTGCCTACAGTGGCTTAGGTTTGGACGTTAGAATAAATTCACTCCTGGCTCACCCAGACTGACATGCAGAGAGACACGTGGTTTCACGGTTTCTGTCTGTCTATCTGTCTGTCTGTCTGTCTCTCTGTTCTCTTTCTCTCTCTCTTTCTCTCCCTCTCTCTCCCAGATGGACATACAGACAGGGATTGGTGCGCTCCGTTGGATGGATGCATAGACAAGACACGCAGCCTGAGAACTCTCATGGTTTGAGAAAGGGGGGAAGTGAAGGAGAGAAAGGGAGACTTGCAACTTGCACAGAGATAGGAGTTGAGGAGTGTGTGCAGAATACTCCCCTAATTGGGTACAGCAGCTGCCGGGAACTTTTAATTTATAGCTGGGATGCTAAGCTGTGAATTGTTGTATTTCTGAAAGATGGTATCTTTTGGTTGTCTGTTTTAAAGCTAGCCTAATCGGGCAGGACTGTGTATTGTGGGTGTTTTAAAGGGAGTTGGGATTTAATGGCACAAATGCACCTTTAATATAAATCTGTATACCGCTCAAATAAACAAAATACCTTTCCTTTTCACCTCCCCCCCTCAAAAAAAGAGAACATACTCCTTTAAAGCTCCATATGAATGAACTTCAAAGACCAGGCAGCCAAAGGAAGCTAGCTACTCAAGCATCTCAGCTAGTGACACAGCTCAAAAGCTATTTGGCAGAAGAGATTTGGGAGAAACCTCATCCAGCATTCAGGGAGCTTTATGATGTGAGAACCATGTCAGAAGTGGGAGGGGGAATGCAAGGAAAGATGAAATATTATCTCTCAGGTTTGCACAAAATGAACTATTTTAAAAATTAGGACTCAGAGGACTATGGGGTTCCACACAGATACAGACCTTCCTATTCCTTCCAATCTGAGGACAGCATTAGTGGCAGGAGGAAGTGGTATAAATACTTGGCATGTCATAAAAAGTCACCTGTATCAACAGTGCTGCTGCCCAGGGCAGGCTATACTATTGTCAGGCTGGCCATGGAAGAGTCACCTGGATCACTTGATTGATTGTGTGTGTGTATCTGTCTCATCCCTCTCCCAGGAAGATTCCAATTTCAGCAACGCTAAGATAAGGCATAGCAAAATGAATTTTTAACTGATGATTCTGACACACAACTAAATCTGGGGACTGTTGCAAAGACTGGGAGAAACAACCCTTCTTGTTAGGACAGGTGACCAGGAAGAGCTAAATAGCGCCAATGATATATGAGGACTGAGGTCAGACTTTTTGCCCAGATGCTAGATTGATGCAGATGGTATTATTACAATTTATGCCTCACACAAGAAAGGAAGGGCTTAGCTGCTGGTTGTCTCTACTTTCTACAACTTCTTAAGAGGTCAATCAATGCATCAATTAGTATTGATCAATTTAGACTTTGTCATCAGACATTAAACATTGTCTTGGTAATTTTTCTACGTGTGGGTAATAGATAATAGAAAAAAAAAAAAACCCACATACATGAAGACGATTATGTTCTTAGGTTAGGATCCTCTAAGAATGAACACTTATTGTTAAGAAAATTAGAAAACAGAGTATTCCAAACACAACCTTATTTTGAAATATTAATATTAACAGATAACAGCATCGCAGATCAAAATCTTCTATGTATTAGGAAAACACTGAGGAGAAATGACATCTAAATCAGGCCCAGCCACCCCATGAACTTAAGAGCTTGCTCTGTTGTGCAGAGATTTTGTTTCATATTTGTGATCACAGATAACTGCAGTGATCAAGCTCGGGTAAGCGTCCAACTCTGTCCCCCTTCCCTTTTTGATGCACTGGGAGCCCCGAGTTCACATCCCCGTGGAATGTACTAGTGGGACCTTTGCTGAAAGACCCATTTCCCTAATTTTTCCTGTCTCTCCCCTTCCCCACTGGGCAAGATATGGACAGAGAAGTTAATGGATTTACTCCACTGATACTGCGTGGTGCCAAATAGGACCTCCAGGCCGTGAAGTCTCCGAAGTATACACAGATAGGTAGGCCAAGAAGAGAAGAAGGCAGTACTCCTTTTCAGTGGGGGAATGTGTTGCTCATATAAGGTTACTTAGTCTCTTTTCTGGACCCAAGTGGCGCTACAAAGAGTTCTCAGCTTGAGCGTGTGTGGGCACAACTTGTGCTCACATGTATATTGGCAGAAACATAATTAAGGTTTAGAAGCAGCCTTCAGTTAACTTGGCTACAGCTGGTGCTGAGTGGGGACAGAGCCTCCTCAATCCTCTTGATAGAAATGCCCAGTGGGGGTCTGGGCAGACAGAAGGTCCAGTGACAGGTTTCTCTGCTCTTGCTCAGATCTGACGAAGCGGTAGCCCAACAACTTCATGGCATCGCCACAGACTTCCTGAAGTCGAGAAACCTTTCCATAAGGCAAGGACCAGCGCCAGGCCTGGGAGATATTTAGTGCATCCCTAGAATCTGTAAAGAAGGAGTGACTACCCGTGCCCTTGCCTCGAGTGATGTTATACACCCAGGTCTGGAGATGGGGCAAGAATCTCAACCCTGTGTGTTCATACATTCGAGCAGTCTGGGCCAAGGGGTCCCGGATCAGGTCCTCATAGCGCATGAGCAGGTAGTGCCGCTTGAGGGCTTTGGGCAAAGTCTGCGCAGCCTTGTAGATTTCCATCTGGCTTTGGCAGATGACCTGCAACACGTAGTAGGGTTGGTCATCCTCTTTGAGTTTCTGCTGCGCCTGCCCCATCACAATACGGCTATCGACCATGAGTTCCCCTGTAGTGTGTTCTCGGGAACGGAACACCGCCCTGGGGTCCCGGACCAGGTGTATGATGTGCAGATTGAGAGAAGGATCCCTCAGCAGCGGGTAGAGCACCTGCAGGTTGAAAATTCGCACCTCCTTGAGCACCACGTGACTGTAGCTGCGGCAGGCCTTCTCTACCACTTCAAAGGGCTGCTTACTGCACAGGAGCTTGCAGTGAGCCTGGGGTATGATCATATCCCTCGGGAAGGTGTTGCAGGCAGGCAGGGAACACAGGGCCCGGCTGGTTTCCCACTGGAAGAGGCTGGACTGTTTTCGGGGACCAGGTTCCATGTAGGCATCAAAGACACTCATGTCACACAGAAAGATGGCACGCATGAGGTCCCGCACTGCCATATGCAGCTTCCAGGGTGTGCTCTCTGTGAAGGTCATCCAGATGTGCCAGGCAGGCTCCATCAGGTAGAAGACATCTGGGTGCTGCCCAAAAAGCTGCCCCACTAAAGAAGAGCCAGAGCGCCAGGAAGACAGGACCAGTACGTGTGTGGTCTTGAGCTCCTTCCTGCTACACAGGGAGTTGAGGTTGTGACTATACAAATGAGTGAATAGAATAAAGATGGTCATCTGGGAAACCAGTAACAGCAGCAACGTCATTTTTCCTGGCAGCATCATCTTGCTGAAGTGGAAAACCTTTAAGGGACAAGCAGAGGGGCTGTGTTGGGCTGTTGTTTTGGTGTCTTCCCCCAAAGCCATGTTCCCCCTAACCCCCACCAATGAGGAAGGCAGAGAGCTGGAGCCTCCTTGCAACCAATTGCATAAATCCTCTTCAGAGTCAATTCCTGTCCCTTGAAGTTAGTGTGGCAATAAGTTCTATTTATTTTAGGCTCTTTACTTCCTCATTCCTGATCTGTCTTACCCACTGAGTTACCAAAATGTCTGAACTCAGCCATGTTTCATCAGTGTAGGAAAACAACCCCACCTGGTACCCTGACAACACGCCTACCTGCACACAGGCCACTAGGCAATGCTTAACTGCAGTCTGGCCCAGGGTTTGGTTGAAAGCCCTGTGATTCCAATCTTGAGAAAGAAGAACAAGGTAGGAGGAATCACAATACTGGACTTCAAACAATACTACAAGGCTACTGTCATCAAAACAGCATGGTACTGGCATAAGAATAGACATATAGATCAATGGAACAGAATAGAGAGCCCAGAAATTAACCCAGGACTCTATGGTCAACTAATATTTGACAAAGGGGGAAGGAACATCCA